>JAAAKG020144200.1:0-11178 GCA_010014905.2 Druon quercuslanigerum
ATTTACAGTAATTGAAGAACTAAAAACTATTTTTTATCAAAATTTTTCAATTTTATTCGCTTTTAATTATTAATTGCTTAATCTTCTTCTGAGTTATTGAACTAATTTAAAAAATAGAGTTGAAAAAGAATTAAAATGGGGTTTAATGCAGCATCAAAAACTTTTTATTTTATATTGTTGCCCCGTGAATATTAAACGGAAGTGCTCTCAAACACGAGCGTTTTTTCTATAACAAGTTTTCTTAAAATTTCTGTGTTAAAACTTTTTTTCAGCTACTGATAAAAATAAATCAGAAGAAGATTAAAGAAAATAAAACATTGAAAATTAGATGAAGAACATAATTGAGACGTTTTCATTTTGATTATTTTTGGTTCAAAAGTCAACTATTACATTTTTCGTTGAAAATTCATCTTTGATCGTGAAATTTTTTATTAATTATCATTCATTTATATTCTCGGGTTGAAAATTTGACTGTTTTGCAGAAATTTCTACTTTTTGGCTTCAAAATTAAACAATTTGTTTAAAAATTATTTTCTTTCTTGGCAGAAAACTCTTTATGATTACAAAATTACCTATTTTAAGAAAAATTCGTTTTTTTTCTTTAAAATTCAACAGCATGGTTAAAATTTATATTCGTTCTTGGCTAAAAAATCTTTTGCGGTTGAAAAATCAACTAATTTGTGGAAAATTGTTTTTTTTTTTGCTTCAAAATTCAAGCAAATTGCTTCAAATTCTATTTATTTTTTGACAGCAAAATTTGTCGTAATTGAAAAATCAACAATTTAACCTATTTTTTATTTCAAATAAAAATCTTTTTTCGTTGAAATATTAATCATTAAATTTTTTTATGACAATTTATATCTTAGGGTTGAAAATTAAATTGGTTTTTATAAAATTCGATGTTGTGAAGATTTGTTGGATTCAGCAGATTTTTTAAATTTTAAATTAAATTGTTTTTGTTTCGTATATCAAATGTTACATTTTTTATTTAAAATTGATCTTTTTTTATTGATAATTCATCTAATTTGTTAAAAACTATTTTTTTCATTGAATATTCATAATTTTGGTTAAAAATGAGTTGTTTTTTGCAGAAACTTAACGCTCTTGGTTGCAAATTTATTTTTGTTTGGTTTCAAATTAAATTTATTATAGTATAAATATTAATTTTTTTTAAAGAATTAATTCCCCTATTTTTCAGAAAAATCTCCTTATTTTCCCTATTTTCATGGTATTTTAGTTTTTGTTTATGAAGTATTTTAAATTAGTATCATCTAAAAAAGTATCTTTCAAAGCGCTTTGTTTTCTCATATCTTGAATTTTTGTTTATCATTCTTTAAAAAAATAATCGAAAATTTCTAAAAAAAAAGAAGGCAGGGTGGAAAAATTTTTATAAAAATTCTCGATTTTAGATATTTTAGACGATTTTTCCAATTTAAGGAGGGAAGTTAAAGAGTTAAAAGTTTTATTTCTATTTATAACTTTTGCACCAGTCTTATAAATTTAAAACTTTTTTGGGATTTAGGTGCTACACTTTTATTATTATCATTAATATTATTATTATTACTTGATAAATATAAATTAAATATTTTGACACTGTATAGATTAAATAAACATTACTTTATTCAAAATCAATTGGAATTTGTAATGGACTTGAAATTTTGCAAGTGATCTAATTGATTTTTCGTAATTTTTTCATTTATGATGAAAACTATTTTTAATTTTGTAACAAGCAAATGTACTCAAATATTAAAAATTTCAAATATTTTCATAATTAATCATTTTTCTATTTTATTTTGTAATATCTTTATGGTAAAAAACAATTCACTTAAAATTAAATTATAAATTTTCTTCGTACAAAAATGCCTTAAACGATGTTATTAATTTAAATAATAAATAAAAGAAAGTATGGAAATTTCATAAAAACCGGAAAATATCTATAAAGTATTAAAATAATAATAATAATAAATATATACGAACTTCCTCTTTTCTTCGGTACCGCCTCTGCAAATGCTCTAAAAAATATTCCCGATTTCGAGAAAGTTGAAATCTGTTCCCTAACTATTTTTAACATACTTAAAATTGTGACATTTGCCACCAAACTCAAAAATTCAAAAATGCACAAGCACTTAAAAGAACTCTCGCTCCAAAATTAATAACTTTTTTCACAGAAAACTGTACAAAATCACTCGAAAACACTTTCAGTTTCAAAAATCGAAGTTACTTTTAAGGTTTCGTTCCAACAACACATTTTCGCAAATAAAAACGAGAAAAACTGATTTATTTTAGGAGTCCACGAGTTGTTTGTGGTAAATCTTAAAGGTTAGAAAAAGAACAACATTTTTGATTTTTCGAGGTTATGTGTAGTCCCACGTGCTTCCGTTTCCCCCACAAAGGCTTCTGAACCTAGCCTAACCCTTTTTTCCGGCACACTTGGGTACAGTTGTTGAAATGAGAACACGACATCAATATTTACAATTTACAGCTGATTGTTAAGGACGTGGTTAGAAAATGTATTCTTTGATCTCTTCGATCTAATCTGAGATTTTATTATTTTACAAGGCTCTGATTTTCAACTTATAAATAAAAGGTGCGTTTTACGTTTTTTTTTGGATAATTTTTTTTTTCATAAATATAGTTGATCATACATTTTTTAAGTCTGTCGCATATACAAAACAGGTGTTTTATTAAAAATTTCGAAAAGGAAGGATTCTTTTAGTGCCTGATGTTGGCTTTCATCACAAGTTCGGTTCTTTAGAGCAAAACTTTATTGTAAAAAATCATTCTGTTTTAAAATGTTTAAATTATTTGTTTTAATTTTAGACATGTTTTTTGTTTTAAAATATTATTTTTAATGCATTATTTAATTGCTAAAAAAATATGTTTTCATAGAAACTCAAAAATTTCAACCTATTTTTTTTAAATTAGTAAATTTTGTTTTCCTCTTTTATAATCAGTAACAGAATTTAGTTTTCTGTGTCTTAAAAACTCGTTAAATCAACAATTTTAGTGCAATTATATAATTTAAATTAAACTTCTTTTTTAATAATACTTTTGTTCAAACTTAAGAAATTAAAATTAAACGTATTCATTAATTTTCTCTTAAAACCCTCGTTTAAATCACTAGAATCCTTTGAAATCCTTGGAGATTCTCTAGAAATTCCTTGAAATCTTCTTCTTGAAATCTTTCGAAATCGTGTATAATCTCTTGGAACCCCTTAAAATATTTTTAAACCTAAAAATTCATTGAAAAATATAAATCATTTGCAAGCCCTGTAATATAATTAAAATAATTCATTAAAGTTTTCTAATAAAATAATGTTTAAATCCAGAGAAATGTTCGAAATTCCTTAAAATTATTGGAGATTTAATATAATTCTTTAATCTTTGTGAAATTTTTTAAAATACTTTAAAATCCCTTAAAATCTTTGGTATCGGTAGGAATTCGTTAAAATTTAATTTAATTTAATTTAATTTATTAACATACTTTAGATCCCTTATAAATCATCGACAAACGTAAAAATCCATTATTAAAGTATAAATATTTGAAAAGCCCTAGAATATAATTTAAATTAAACTTATTCGTCACCTTTCTGTAAAAAAACGGTTTAAATCCGTAGAAATCTTTGATATACCTTAAATTTTTTGGAAATTTAATATAGTTCTTGAATCTGTGAAATTCTTTGAAAGACCTTAAAATCCCTTGAAATCGTTGGTATCGCTGGGAATCCCCTAAATTTTTTTTTATTTAATTATTTTTTTAAATCCACTAGCAGACTGTGGAAATTTTTTATATTTCAAGAAATCCTTTAAAATTCCTTAAAATTTTTGGAGAAAGGTAAAATGTCATTTAAAAAAGTGTAAGTCCATTTTAAAAAGAATACATCATTCAAATTTCTTTAAAAGAAAGTGATTTAATCACATTCTTCAATCTTTGTGAAATTCCTTAAAATACGTTGAAATCCTTTAAATAGCTGTGAATCAATTAAAAATTTATTTCATTTATTTACTTAAGTCGACTACATATGCTCTGAATTCTTCGAAAATCCTAAAAAATTTGAAATGCCTTGACATTTTCTACGTCTTTTTAAGTCATCCCGAATCTTTTGAAATATTTGGAAAACGTAAAAATCTATTTTGAAAGTATAAATATTTGAAAAGCCCTAGAACAGCTTTAATCCCTAAAAATCTTTGAAGTCTTTTGAAATCCTTGGAAATTTAATAAAATTTTTTAATCGCTGTGAAATACCTTGAAATCCCTTGAAAATTTATGAACCACTAGGAATCCTCTGAAATCTCGTTTTATTTTTTTTCTGAGTTCACTAAAAATCCCTTTACATTTTTTATATTTCTGGAAATCATTTCGAATCCCTTAAAATCTTTGAAAAGTGTGAAAATCCATTGAATATGTTATAAATCATTTAGCAGCCCTTGACTGTAATTTAAATTAAACTTATTCTTTAAATTTCTCTAAAAAGAAACCATTTAAATCCCGAGAAATCTCTGAAATCCCTTGAAATCCATGGAGATTGAATAAAATCTTTGAATCTTGTGAAATTCTTTAAAATATGTTAAAATCTCTTGAAATCTTTGGAATCACCAGGAATCCCCTGCAATTTCATTTTATTTCATTTTTTTTAAGTTCACTATTAATTCCTTGAAAATCCTACAAAATGATTTGAAATATCTTGAAATTTTTTATGTCTCTTAAAATCCTCTGAAATCCCTTGAAATTTTGGTAAACCTAAAAATCCATTTTTGAATATAAATAATTTTTCTTTTAAGTTCAATAGAAATCCCCTTCTAGGGAATCGATAAAAAATTTATTCAAATGAAATTTCAGGACAAATTCTTTTGAATCCCTTAAAATTTCTTGAAATCTTTGGAAAAATGTATAATCCATTTAAAAAAGTATAAATCATTTAAAAGCGCTTGACTATAATTTAAATTAAACTTATTAAAATTCTCTTAAAAATCCGTTTAAATATCTAGAAATCTTTGTGAAATTTCTTAAAATACCATAAAATACTTTGAAATCTTTTGAATCGCTAGGAGTGCCTTGAAATTCAATTTCATTTAATTTATTTACTGAATTTTACTAAAAATCCCTTGCAAGTTTTGAAAATCATACAAAATCCTTTAAAATAGCTTGACATTTTTTACATCTTATATCTTATGAATATCTGAGGAAAATGTAAAAATCCATTTTTAAAATAAAAATGATTGAAAAGCCCTGGAATACAATTTTAATTAAAATGATTCATTTAAGATAGGTGAAAACATGTAAATCTCTAGAAATCTTTAGTGTCCCTTACAATCCTTGGAAATTTAATAAAATCTTGGAATCTTGTGAAATTCTTTGAAATACCTTAAAATCTCTTGAAATCTTTGGAATCACTAGGAATCCCCTCCAATTTGATTTTATTTTATTTTTTTCTAAGTTCACTAGAAATCCCTTTACATTTTTTATATTTCTGGAAATCATTTATGATCCTTTAAAATCTTTGAAAAATGAGAAAATCTATTTAATACGGTATAAATTATGTAGCAGCCCTGGAGTGTAATTTAAATTAAACTTATTCTTTAAATTTCTCTAAAATGAAATCTTTTAAATCCCTTGAAATTCTTCGCGATTTAATAAAATCTTTGAATCCTGTGAAATTCTTTGAAATACCTTAAAATCTCTTGAAATCTTTGGAATCACATGAAATCCCCTGCCATTTTTTTTCTATGTTCACTATAAATCCCTTGAAATCGTTGAATAACCAACAAAAGGTTTGGAAATAACTTGACATTTTTTATATCTCTTAAAATCCTCTAGAATTCCTTGAAACTTTGTAAAACCTAAAAATCCATTTTTCAAGTATAAATAATTAAAAAGTCCTAAAATGTAATTTAAATTAAAGTTAGTCAATACCATTTTGTGATTTTGAATTTATTCAAACGAAATTTTAGGAAAAATTCTTTTGAATCCATTAAAAAAAGTGTCAATCATTCAAAAGCGCTTAAAATCCGTTTAAATCCCTAGAAACTTTTGTTAAATTCCTTAAAATACCATAAAATCCTTTGAAATCTTTGGAATCGCTAGGAAACCCTTGAAATTCAATTTCATTTAAATTATTTACTGAATTTTACTCAAAATCAATTGCAAGTTTAGAAAGTCCTACAAAATGCTTCAAAATAGCTAGAAATCTTTAATGTCCCTTAAAATCCTTAGAAATTTAATAAAAATCTTTAATCTTCGTGAAACTCCTTAAAATACTTTAAAACACCTTGAAAACTTTGGAATTACTGGGAATCCCTTAAAATTTCTTTTGATTGCATCATTTAAAAGCGCTTGAATGTAATTTAAATTAAACTTATTCATTAAATTTCTCTTAAAAACCTGTTTAAATACCTAGAAATCGTTGTAAAATTCCTTAAATAGCGTGAAATCCCTTTTAATCCCTTATAGGAATCCCTTGGAACTTAATTTTATCTAATTTATTTACTTAATTTTACCAAAAATCCCTTGAACTCTTTGAAAATCCTACAAATTCCTTTAAAATACCTTGAAATTTTTTATATTTTTTAAATTCTGTAGAATCTCCTGATATCTTAGGAAAACGTAAAAACTCATTTTTAAAATATAAATTATTAGAAAGCCCTAGAATATAATTTAAATTAAAGTAATTTATTTCCGTTCCTTGAAAAAAAGTTAAAATGCCTTGAAATCTTTGAAGTCCTTTGAAATCCTTGGAGATTTAATAAAATCTTTGAATCCTGTGAAATTCTTTGTAATACCTAAAAATCTCTTGAAATCTTTGGAATCACTAGGAATCCCCTGCAATTTAATTTTATTTCATTTTTTTCTATGTTTACCATAAATCCCTTGAAATGTTTTAAAATCCTACAAAATGTTTTGAAATATCTTGAAATTTTTTATATCTTTTAAAATCCTCTGAAATCCCTTAAATGTTTGGAATCACTAGGAATCCCCTGAAATTTCTCTTGATTTAATTTTCTTTTAAGTTCAATAGAAATCCCCTTCTAGGGAATACGGAAAAAATTTATTCAAACGAAACTTATTAATTAAATTTCTGTTAAAAACTTGTTTAAAACCCTAGAAATCGTTGTGAAATTCCTTAAATACCATAAAATCCCTTTAAATCTTTGATAGGAATCCCTGGAAACTCAATTTCATCTGACTTATTTACTTAATTTTACCAAAAATCCCTTGCACTCTTTGAAAATCCTAAAAAATGCTTTGAAATAACTTGAAATTTTTTATATTTCTTAAAATCCTCTAGAATCCCGTGAAATCTTAGGAAAACGTAAAAATTGATTTTTAAAATAAAAATTATTAGAAAGCCCGAGCAATTTTTGAAGTCCCTTGAAATTCTTGGAAATTTAATAAAATTCTTGAACCTTTATGAAATTTCTTAAAATACCTTAAAATCCTTTAAAATCAATAGGAATCCCTTAAAATTTAATTTAATTTATTTTCCGAAGTTGACTATAAATATCTTGAAATCTTTGGAAATATTGCAAAATTCTTTTAAATACCTTATATTTTTTTAATCTCTTAAAATCCTTTGGAATTCCTTGAAACCCCCAGAAATGTTTGAGAACATTAAACATCTTCTGAACACCCTCGACATGTTTTTGAATTCCATTGAATCCTTGGGAAGATTTTTAAATCTCTTTAAGAAACTTAAAACCTCCCTATATTTTAAGAAATCTTTAAAATTCCGTGAAATTTTTATCAAATCTAAAGAAATCGCTTAAAATCCATTGAAAATCCTGTAGAATTCCTTATCATTTTTTAAAATGTATCTAAATCCTAAAGTAAATAAATAAATAATTCGTTTGCCCTTTCTCTATTTTTTGCATCAATAATTATTAATACTTTTTATTTTTAATCAGATTTTCATACCATTTTTATCATTAACTACAATTTTGATTATTAATTAATATATTTTATGTATATATATATATTTTTCTAGAACCGCAAAAAAAATTATAAGAAATTTATTATAGCAAAATCATTATAGATCTATACTGAATTTCCAATAATATTTTTCATGAGGGTAGATTATGAAAAAAATTTTATGAATCAAATCAACTTTTTCAAATCATATAAGATTTTCTTTAAAATCGATTAAAAATATATTGGAAAAAATGGTTCTTTTCTAGAGAAAGAGTAATTACTGCACGCTCAGCACGCTCGATGTTCTAATTTACTCAAATAAAAGAGGCCTCATTGCCAAGACTCTTTTCTCTTTTAAGAACCTTGAGCGTAAGGTCCCTTTTTGTACACTCTCGTCACTTTGCGACATTATTAAGCAAAATAGAAAGCGTATCTCGAACTCAGTATTAATTAAAACTTCGTATATTCCAGGTCTTTAAAGATACGTCCTCTGCTCGCAATTTTCAGGAGGAATTAAAAATATAATTATAAAAGATAAAAGACAGGGGAAAAAAGGAATAAAGATGGCGCAAAGTGCTTCACTTCTAGCAAGACTCGTAGCTTCTTCCGTAACAGCTGCCAACAGAGCGGGAAAAATTATTCGCGATGTGATGAGTCAAGGAGAATTGAATATCGTCGAGAAAGGAAAAAATGATTTACAAACTGAAGCTGATCGTTCTGCCCAAAGATGTATTCTTGCTTCTCTCAATCAACAATTTCCTGGTGTCACAATTATTGGAGAAGAAGGTTCTTCCAATTGTGAAGTTCCATCAGATTGGATTGTCACTGACATGAATCATGAAGTTCTCAAACTCGATATCCCGGATCATCTCAAAAATGTTGAGGAAAAAAGCCTATGTGTTTGGGTCGATCCTCTTGATGGTATTTATTTATTTTCGGATAAAATTTAATTAATGACGATTTTTAAATTTTCATGAATAGAACCTCTCAAAATTTTTCGAATCCACACCAAAACAAATGTTTTTTTTTTTATTTAAATAATATTTATATGTTCTGCAATTCCGTGAAATTTAAAACGTATTTCCCATAAAAAAGACGTTTTTGTACGCTTTATTCAGAATCGTTAATATTAGATGAATCTCGTTGAGATTCAATATTTCTCTTCATAATTAGCTAAATAATAGAAATTATTTTTAAAAATTATTGCAAAATATTTTTAATGCAACAAGTATTACTTTCTACTGATAAGGAGCTGTTTAAATAATTTAAAAAAAAAATTTATTGTTTATGGCAATTTTTTCTTAAAATAGAGTAAAAATTGTCGTTGTTTATTTAGAATTTTTTAAATTTTTAGGTAGAGTGTGGTAATAGTCAATTAAATTTAACAGAAATAACTGTTTAAACCATTTATTATTGTTTATAACAATATTCTCTTAGAATAATGCTTTAAAGTTGTAATTTATTCTAAAATGACCTAATTTTTGATTTGAGTAAGATAATAATTAATGTAATTTAACAAACATAATTGTGTAAATAATTTATAATTGCTTGTATGTATCTTTTCTTAGAGTATGGCTACAAAATTGTCTGCTTTTCTGGAATTTTCAGGTTTTCTTTGACTTTTTGTTTAGAAGCAAATAAATAATATTAATTTAAACATAAGGCAATTTAGGAAAAATTTACATTTAATATAATCCATATAAAAAATGTGAAGAATATTTCAAATATCTTTTTTAATTTAGGATAATAAATTCATAAAAAAGAAAGCGATTGTATAAACAATGATTTTCTCTTATGTTTTTGTATGATTTATTCATAACTAAAAAGTCAAATCGAAGCGTATAATTTACCAGAAAAATTGAGACTTTCTAGCAATTATCTTAAAGAATATAGATATAATCAGTAATAAATTGTTTAAACAATAATTATGTTTGTTAACTTGAATTAATTATTAACTCACTAATATAAAAGTATTATTACAAATATTATAAAATATTATGAATAATAATAAATGGTATCAACAATTATTTTTGTAAAATATAATTGATTATTGTCTCGTTCTAACTGAAAAGTTGAAATCAATTTGAAAAATTTCAATAAACGCGACTTTCAAATTTTATTCTAAGAAAAAATGGCAACAAATAAATTTTTTAAGCAATATATGTAAACAACTAATTATCAGTATAAAGTAGTATTTTATGCATCAGATACAATTGTAATAAAAAAAATCATAATTAATAAAATTAAAATTAAAAAGTGTACCATTTTTAATTGTAAAATAAACATTTTAAAGTCGAAAAGTTCAAAATCAAGTAATTTCAAATTCTTTAATTAAAAAGTAAATAAATTCATATTTTAATCGTAATTTTATTATTTCACACTGAAATTCTAAAAGATCAAATTACTCATTTTTCTGTTTTCTCAATAATTTTTTCAATTTCATACAATTAGAAATTTCAAAATTGCATAATTTCTTATTGATGGTTTAAAAATTAGACAAATTAATCGCGTTTGAAATGGAAAATTGTTTGCTGTAAATTCGTTATTATGTAATTTTATTTCGACTTGCAAGTAGAAATTAATTAAAAAATTAATACAAATTATTTTTAATAGAACAAGTATTACTTGCTACTGATAAGGAACTGTTAAAATACTTTTTTTAAACAATTTGTTATTGTTTATCGCAATGTTTTCTTAGAATAGAGTTAGAAAGTCGTGGTTTATTCAGAATTTTAAAACTTTTTAGGTAAAAAGTGGTAATAGTCAATTAAATTTAACAGAAATAATTGTTTAAGCCATTTATTATACAACAATATTAGGATAATGCTATAAAGTTATAGTTTTTTCTAAAATTATCCACTTTTTGATTTGATAAAGATAATAATTAATGCAATTTAACGAACATAATTGTTTAAATAATTTATAATTGCTTGTAGCTATCTTTTCTTAGAGTATGGCTAGAAAATTGTCTGCTTTTCTGAAATTTTTAGATTTTCTTTGACTTTTTGTTCAGGAGGAAATAATTAATATTAATTTAAACATAAGGCTTTTAGTAAATACTTTAAGGAAAATTTACATTTAAAATGATCCATATAAAAAATTTGACGAATATTTTAAATGTCTTTTTTATTTGAAGATATTAAATTCATAAAAAAGAAAGTCATTGTATAAAAAATAATTTTCTCTTATTTTTATTTATTATTACACCATTAAGCCGTTTCCCTTTCGGGGTAGGCGTGACTCACTCGGTAGGGAGAGGAGTAGTGTGAGGA
>JAAAKG020144201.1:0-11177 GCA_010014905.2 Druon quercuslanigerum
TGCGCTGAGTTTCGGATTGGACTGGGCCACTTTTCCGTACCCAGGCGTTTCCTGGACGCACAATGTTGGTTTTTCGCACCAGCCTATTGGAGACTCCCTAAGGGGGCAACCACGTGGGATGGTCGCTGAACGCTTTCGAGTAAGGAACATACACACTAATTCACTTATATAACACACCAGGATAGTGCTTCGTGTTTGTGCATCTAACTGATTACCTCAGAGGGATCGCTCACTTTATTTACCGGTGACAAGAAAGGGCGATCTTTGGTGTGCGACGGGTAGGCCTGGCACCTGCGAGGTATAATCTCAGAATGTTGGTAACAACGAAAAAGCCGCCGACATACAAAAACACTCGACGAAGTTCGCCAGATTGGGAGTTGTGCCTTGAGACGGGCGTGGCACAAAAAAACAAATGCGGATTCCATACTCTTGCTGCAAGAAGAGCGAAGGTCCTGAAGGAGACGAAGAAGGGATTGAGAATATACTTCGATAAGAATAGGTTAGAGTTGACTGCGGAAAAGTTCATGTTTATGGTGTTCCAGAAAGAAGATAAAAGGGATAAGGAAGGGGAATGGAAGTAAAAGGGAAATACAATACAAAAGATAAAATAGTTTCTTTATCTGGGCTTCGTGTTTCGGAGAAGTGGGGGAGTAAATGGTCACATAAAAGATAGAGAGAGAGTGAGGGGGCAACTTTGGTGATGACGTAGGTGGGGCCGTTGGTATAAAGTTGTTTGCAAATAATTTTGGAAGGCAAATGAAATTGTTTCACGCGCTAGCGGAAACGCCTCAATTTTATTATAAAGCTTTACTAAGCCACCTGATTAAATTTTATTCCGCCCTATTTATTAAAATAATTCAATACTGGTGTTCTAAAACCGGGATCGTTTTTCCCCCGCGTAGTTGACCTAGCCTGTTAAGTGCGGATCATCCGGGAGTGATTTCTAGATTGCTGCAAACTCAATCGACTTCCCAATCGAATACTAAAAACTATACATTGATTAAGACTTCGCCATTCCGAGTTTTTAGGAGACACTTTAGTTTTTTATTTGTGCAAAGGTTAAAACTTCGAAGAAATAAACATAAATCCATTCACTTCAAAACTTAGTGTAGAAATCTTTCAGGTTTTTTGGCATTTATCGAAACCCTTATCCTAGGCAGAAAGTCAGATTCATTCACCTTTGATTTTTTGACGATTTTTTGGGCTGCACTACCGGGTTTCTGTTAATCTGTACCGGTTTCATATTTGGATCCTGCGTTGTAAATTTATTTTATTTCTTCTGCCGTTTTTGATCCCAAACAATTTTTCTTACATCTTTGCTGAAACGATCTATATCCCGTATGTGTCCGTCACGATGTAAAGTTTCTGGCAGAATAACATCTGGTAACTTAAAACGAAGATTGCGACTTCTCCATTTTACTTAAATATACCAAAAAGAAAACTTTACATCACTTTTCCCCAGATCTCTTAATTTATTTTTAAACAGCGCCAGGCAAACGTCACTTCGCTACCCTAACAGAAAATAACCCTGACAAATAACAGAATCTATATGCATAACACAGCACCACAAAAAAAAGCGGTCTGTCCCAGAAGCGATACCAATGTACCCTTATGTTTTTGGGGTCGCTTAAACCAAATATGTCTTTAGAATTGCTTCATCAGGTCAGGGTTTTTTTCTACCCTCAAAATAAGAGCTCAAATTTACTGAATTTAAGGTAATCCACTAAAAAATTGGGTTTTTTTCCAGAAACGAGATCAATGTATCCTTATGTTTTCGGGGTCGCTAAAACCGAATATGACCTCAGAATTGCTTCATCAGGTCAGCATTTTTTCTTATCTTAAAATAAAAGCTTAAATTTACTGAATATAAGGTATTCAGAATTAGATCAATCCCTACAACAAAATACGACGTTGAATCATCACAAAATGCAATTTTAAGGTAAGAAAAAAATGCTGACCTGACGAAGCAATTCTGAGATCATATTCGATTTCAGCGACCCCGAAAACATAAGGGTACATTGGTCTTGTTTCTGGAGGAAAAACCATGTTTTTAATGGATTGCCTTAAATACAGCAAATTTAAGCCCTTATTTTGAGGGTAGAAAAAAACCCTGACCTGATGAAGCAATTCCGATGTTATATTCGGTTTCAGCGACTCCAAAAACAAAAGGATACATTGGTCTTGCTTCTGGGACAGACCACTTTTTTGTGGTGCCGTGTAATATTTAGAATTAACTTGGAAAATAATTTTATAATTCCCGAGCCCATTTTTGCGCTGGAGTAGGTTGGATAGTTGAAAATCTTACTTAAGAAAAACATCTGAGAGGTCTTTCAAGATATTTGTTGGAATGTAGTCTCATCAAAAATTTCGGCCGGCCTGGATGCCTGGATGGAGATCTGTACCCACAACCTTACACACTATGTACGCAGCGGTGCCAGAAGTGATCACGGCAACGTTGCTAAGTCTCTGTATTCTTTCTGTTTCTGTGGTACGGTGAATGATGGAGCGAGAGGGAGGGAGTGCAGTGTTGCTACGCTACCACTTCTCAGTCTCTCAAAAACAGAAAATTACGTAAAATTTGTTGTTACGATTGGATTTCTTACAAAAACTATGCGGGTAAAATTAACCGTTATTCGCTTATAATGTTCCTGATATTGTTATTTACTTTTGAATAGTTTATCATGCAATTGTGTAATATCATTAAGTCTCTACAGAAGTTTGTTTACGTGTACTTTTCTTGTTTCTGTGTAAGGTATAGACCGATTTTTATGCCGATTGAATTTTAGAAATTTCTGTAATAAGTCGTTTTCTCCCACAAATACCTTAAATAAACAAAGTATTTGATTTAGTGCAACATCAAACGTAACACCAAGTAATAGGTGCATTTTAAATTTAATAATGAGGTAGAGGGAAAACCTCTCAGAAACAATTTTACAATCAAATTAAATGACAGTTCATGAGAGCAACATTACAATCACGTAGTGAAAGAGTAAGAGTATATATTTATGTATCGATCTGAAATTGTACCTTTTCTGATATTCTCCAACGATACTGCTAAGGATTTATTAAAGTTGCACGGCATCAGTGTAAGTATTTTAATGTTATTTTAATTATTTGTGTGCTCCAAATAGCGTCGATGGACGCCGAGTTAAATTTGTGTGCACCTTGTTCACTCCAGGGCGGAATCTCTGAATTTCGTTTGTTATATAATTGTTTATATATATATTTGTATATATACAAATAATTAAAATAACATTAAAATACTTATACTAATACCACCCACCTTTAACAAATCCTTAGCAGTCTCTTTGGAGAAGATCACGAACGGTACACTTGCAGATCCAAATTAATAAATCAGCAAACATGATAGCCGACAAACAGGCTTGTAGCACAATGTGGCAAAGACTACAAAATTAGCGTAAACGACTTCCTCACACGATCTCGAACGATCTCTAACGCCCAAAGACAAGGAGATCGCTTCACTCGTCGGTACGTAGGCCACCCAAACTCTCCCCTCCTGCGCAGGCAGTCAAGATTTATTTTCTGCGTTGTTGCAGCATAATGGCGTATTGAGGGAGATTTTTGGACAATTATGCCCAAGAGATAGTGATAGTGGTTCTGCCACGAATTCAGGGCGGTGCGATTTGAATCACACCGGGTACAGGATTTGGATTTGGGATTCTTGGACCTATTTTACACTAATCATTTACATCTTTCCCCATAGTTAACCATCAAAGTATTGTTCTTAGTCTCTGCTTCATCCCGACAACTGCTATATCACCCTCGCGTGCTAATACTAAATCTCTATTGTTTAAAGTGTTGGGAAGAACAATACGCCCTTTTCTCAAAAATAAACTATTCATGGTAGATAACTGTTGCTGAACAAGTTCATATCCACGTTGTCTTTTGACCCATACATCACTTCCCAAACTCTTCCTGAGACCTTGTAACTCCTCACCTTTCTCCAAAGCAATTTTTCCTACATCTACATCCATTTTTTTGATTACTGCTGCCTAAACAATAACAGGCATCACTTATTAGGCTTCTTGATCTACTTCCGGGTCTTTTTTAGTTGTAGCTTGAAGTTCTGATAAAAAATTGGAAATATTAACCTTTCCTAATTTATAAACTATTCTACATTTGGAAGAATGTAAGCGCAGATCCCATCGTTCAATGCGTAAACGAGGCTGTGATCGTACTCCAAAAATTACTTCCAAAGGTTTATGATCGGTAATCAGATCAAATTCTATCCCAATTAGTCACATTCTAATCCTAGCACCGTATCTCTAGTTCGTTAGTTAATTTTAAAACGGGCGGGAAGCCCCTACGAAGCCCCCTGGCGCTCAAGCTATAAAGCCTATTGTGCCATAGCCTTAACTAAAAGCTCTCAGTAGGTGACCCCAGACCACTTGATGAAGCCCAGTTTGTCAATCACCAATCGCGTTTTAATTTCCTCACGTTCAATAAACTGGTTCCCAAAGGTATGCTGTATGAGCCTAGCTAATGTCGAGCACTGGCATAAAACATACATGGATGTTTCATCATCCCTGCCGACAGCCTCTCTACAGCCTTCTACGTCAAAGTTCTTGTAGAATATTGCGAAGATTTTTATCATGTTCTTCTTCCTTTTTTAAGTACACACTAAAATAGTCTAAATGATTGCCACCCCCTACCCCCTACGCGATTGCAATGTTTGTAAAATGATACGGTACAACATTTCTAGATCACAATTGATCCCGAGCATCAATAGCTTAAATCCTTGAAGTCCGAGATGAGTTGAAGGAGTCGTGATGACCTTTTATTCTTATTCAAGTTCCATCGTTGGAATTGGAAATCTTTGCCGCTGAATTTCTTGATTTGCCAACCGCATATCGACACAAAGTCTCAAACTCCCATGCTTTTTTGAAACGATGTGTGCTAGTAAATCATTCTAGGTCAGCATATCCACGAGTTCCTCTACTGGTTTCCTAAGACCAAAAGGAACTCTTCTTAATGGTAGCTTATATGCCACTGCGTCTTTTTAATTGGAATTTTTAATTTAAAATGTTGTAATTTTCCAATTCCTTTAAAAACGCCTTTAAATTCTTCATCAATATTACTCGAATTACTTAACAGATTAATCTCAATTTCAACCTTTAGGTCGTCCAATTGTTTCGCTGATTTCTTTCCCAGTAAAGCATCGCCGGCACCATCCAGGCTACTCTTGCGTAGCAAAAATTTGTTTGTTATTTAAGATTTGCATTTTACTCCGTTTTTTTTAAGACACGCCCACTCTTTCTTATCCACAATGTTAACTCCTGCTCCGGAGTCTATAGTCATAATTTCCGTTGGCGGCCTCATTTTCTTCCAATTGTTTCACTCTCCTGCGATTTCCCTTCGACAATTTGTTTTCAGGCACTTTCTTTGTCTTGCATATTTATTTAAAATATCCGACTAATCCACGGGACGCATGATCGTTACGTCTCGCCAGACAGTGGAGATCCTTTCTGTATACTTCCCTGCATCGTGTCCTCTACTATGGGTGAACATTCCAGTCCTCTGGCTTTGACGTTAAAAAATTAAGTGAAGAAAATTTGTTAGCTTAATGAAAGAGGGATTTTTTTAAAGATGCAAATTTGGTATCTTAATGAGCCGCACAGTAATATTCCAAAAATATTTTGTATCTTTCAGATCTAAAAATCTGATAAAAAGCAAGGAAATTTGACACCTTTTAAAGCCACTGAACTTTGGAGCATAATTTTTTATTAAAAAATGTGCGCGCGCAGCTCTCTTCGCTCGCGAGTTTGAGCGCGCCTGTAGCGCGCACCTGTTGTATCTCGCGCTTCGCGCTTAATTAGATATTCACCTCGCGCTACGCGCTCGTACACATTTACCTCACGCTTTACAGGCAGTTCCTCTAGGTTTTCTGACTTCATGTGCTCGCTATTACGCGCTTCGCGGGCTAACAGCTAATCTCTGAGTAAGCTGCATCGTTATGGGATTCTTTTGGTTCAATTACGTCAGTTTTACATAAAAAGAAGAACTAATTTACTTAAGGTTCTATCATCCTTAAGGGACACATTCTCATCTCATCAAGACACTCACGCTTCGCGCTCGATATTTAGTTTAAAAATCATGTAAACCTCGCGCTCCACGCTCGTTTCTGTTCATCGTATAATAGAAATCCAAAAGTTTGAGCGCGCTTTGCGTTCCGTGTTATATGTTCCTCATATACAAATCACTGAATTTGTATTTGATTTCAAATGAAGAAGGAAATTCCTTTACTTCAGCGTATATTTCTGTACCTTGCTAATAAATTATACAATCAGAAGGGGAAAAATGGTATCGAAGTCGTTTTTGGAACATATACATATAATAAATTTGCAAATAATTTTTGAAATGATTTAATATTATATTGAATATTATATTAGCTTTGCAGAATAATTTAAAAAAATTTTATATTAAATTCTTTACCTCGGCCCGTGCCTGCTTATTCAGATATTGCAAAATAAAGTACAAATTTTGTCCATTAACATGATTATATCATTTATTTTTTATTTTTCACTAATATTTATTCGCAGCTACCCTGAGAAATGTATTATTTCAAAAAGTGGCCCATAAAACATTTATAGATCTTTTTTGAGTGCACAGTTTTTGTCCAAGCATCATTTTTCGAATCTTGCATAGTTTGTCCGTGACATGGAGTTTTTGATTTTTTATTATTTTTTATGCAATAAAAATATATATTTTCGATTTTTCAAAAAAATTCAATAACTGGTTATGACAATCTTGTAGAGTTTGAAAAAAAAAACATTTTTCTCGAACTGACTTTTCTTCGTATTTTGCGTTGTTTGGCTGATAATGCTTATTTTCGTTTCTTTTTTTGGATTTTGAAATTGCTATATCTCTGAAATTTTTTTTATTATTAATGTTGTTTTTTACGAATAAAACAAAAACTGCACGTCCTATCAAACAGTTATTCATAAAAAATTTTTAGATCTTTTTTGGCTGCACAATTTTTGATTTCACATCTTTCTTTGTATCTTGCATAGTTAGACCGCAAACTGGAAAATTTTATTTTTTATTATTTTTTCTGTGATCAAAATTTGAATTTTAGATTTTTCGAAGAAGTTTGAAAAGTTATAATGATAATCTTATAGGGCTTTCAAAAAATAACGTTTTTACCCTCCTGACTTTTTTTGATAGCGTGCGTTATTTGGCTTAAAATGTTCATATTCGTTTGTTTTTTTGGATTTTAAAACTTCTATAACTCCGGTAATTTTTTTTTTTTTCATCGAAAAAAGTAATTGTGATAAATTCTTAGTCATTTCACGTACTACTAATAACTGTACATAGAATTTTTAAATATTGAAAAAAGTGGTCTCAACAATTTTCAAACTGTGCTCACTTTTTGAATTTGTATCCAAAATGGCTGGCTAACGAACTTGACTTTCAATTTGAGACACTAAAGGAGTATACCAAAGGCCAATCCAATCTGTTGACTTTTTCGAAAGTTATCGTGCTCACAGCCAGACATACATACATATATACATACAGACAGACACATTCGTAAAAACCTATTTTTCGGGTTCAGGGGGTCTCAAAACGTGGACATTTGACAAAAACCGGGTGGGGAGGTCAAATTTTATACAAATCTAATACCTTCTCTAGATGAGCATGTAAAAAATAATAGGAAAATCCTGAAAAAGGCATAGTGGTACGTTAAATATTTCTCAACAGATTACCGTTGAAAATTTGCAAAACATAAATAATTGTTCGTTTTTTGTGAATAAATATGCAACTAAACTATCTTCGGTTCTAATCAAGATAATGCACTTATTTAAATTAGTTATAGTTAGTTAAAATATCTGTAATATTTTACAATTTGAAAGAAATATGTGCTTCTTGTTGTTTTCGTGAAAATTGCGATATTTGAAGTCAGCTTTTTATTTCGGAAAGCAAGCGCCAGAAACCAGCGTGGTGCCGTTTTTTGAGAGGATCATCCTCGGTTTTCCTCCGCACTACGTAACCAAATTGTGCGTTTAAATGCATAAACGATCCCACGCTGGATTCTGGCACTTGCTTTCCGATACAAAAAACTGACTTCAAATAACGCAATTTTCACGAAGACAACAAGAAGCACATACTTCTTTCAAATTCTAAATTATTACAGTTAATTTAACTAACTGCCCTTAATTTAAATCACTTCATTATCTTGATTCAAACCGAATATAGTTTAGTTGCATATTTATTTACAAAAATCGAAAAATTATAAATAATTACCACCATGAACATTTTCAGATTTGTCCTATTATTTTTTCAATGAAAAATTATGCTCCAAAGTTCCCTGTCTTTAAAAGCTGTCATATTTCCATAGTTTTCATCAGATTTTCAGATTTGTGAGCTACAACAAGTTTTTTGGAATATTACTTTTTGGCTCATTAACGTACAACATTTGCACCTTTAAAATGATCTCTCTTTCATTAAGCTAACATTTTGGCTTCCTTTACTTTTTCAAAGTTAAATTTTCGTCATCATTCTTCTGTTCAAATTGAAGATATTATTGTATATTTCATAGTATTACACAAAGCCGGACCTACATGGGCTAGACATTTTACAAAAATGAATGGAAGTTCTTGAGTGCCATCGGTTCTTGTCCCTCGTGGTGTCAAAGTATTTTCGAGCGGTTGCGGAGTTCGGATTCGGAGGTGAATGCTAGTCTTACGGTACAGTTGCGGCAATTTCTCCAGGGATGGTTACTTACTGATGTCGGCTTCAACAACATACTTAACCGGGCTACTTAGTTCTGTCGGAGCAAAGGTACCCCTTGCTATAACAACATTTCACCCCCTTAATCCATAGCCGCCATTAGTGCTTAGCTAAGTATCTAGACCTCTCCATAGAACGATGTAATAAAAACACAGGGAGTTCATACAATTTCACGCATTACTTTATCTTAGAATTTCTTACAACTTCATACTACACTAACCCTCTTAAATACCTATCTAGTGGGCTTTTACAGTTTTATACTTCAATTATTGTTAACCATCGTGGACATATTTTCTGAGTTTCACAAAGATTTTTCTTCAGTTAATTGATTATTTCCCATATTTCTCTAGGTATAATATGATACTGAATTACCTAACTCTTTCAGGGTACCATTTGCCTATTGCGCTAATTCGTTTAAAATATATAATTCGTGGCCCATAAGATGTATCTGAATGAGAAAATGAATATTGAGAAAACAATAGAAACTATTTCTGGCAATTCTATGGATTTAATTACGTATAGGAAATAACGAGTGCGGTGCTGGAACAACAGAAAAAAGTTCTTTTCATCTTAAATATATTCAATAATAATAATTGTATTTATTTTTTTTAATTTATTGATTTATTTATAGCACCATCTTTCAGTTAGCTACTATCCTGATGAAAAAATCTCATTCAATGTTCTTTTTAGCTTAAATTAAAAAGAAGATATTAATCAAGACCATGTAGTCAGTGAAAATAAGCAAGAAAAAGGAGCACTTTGTAAGTTGGTCTCAGTTTTACGCTTAGACAATAAATCTCCAAGTTAAGGCCAATGGAAAAGTATCACGCAGTGGGGTAGGGGGTCAGAATTTCCTGAAACTAAAATTATTTTAACCCAATGCATTAATTCTCTCTCCCAGAAACATTGTTTGCCGATAGAATTTAAAGGCGATTGTCAATTTGCCGACAGCTACCTGTGACCGCCACCCCCGCCCCCAGTATTGCGCTTGTCGACGCAGTACTGTTACTATCGTAAACGATTAAATATTTTTGAACATCCAAATGAAGTGAGACTGTTGTTTTTTTTTTAGCTGATAAACCTTTCTATAATTTTTATGTTCATCTGTGTGTATGCATGAGTGACACAACTACTATTCACTACGTTTATGCAGTTCTTTCACGATTTTGAGCTGCGAAGGGCCCTTTTAGCCTGTACGCGATGCACTCTTCATTGCTTTGACAGTCAGTTGTGACCGTCCCATGAAGCTAGCAGTTGTATTCTCTGTGTATTGAACCTCAAAGTTGTTTTCCTTAATAAATACTTGTTTCTGATAAACATCGTTTATTACTTAATATAAGAAACTTTTGAAAAGTAATAAAGTAAAATAAGTGTATAATCTACAAAAATCGTTTTTTTCTTTAGTGCATTTCATCTTTTGGCCTGTAATGTATATCAGTTACATCGAGAAGTCATAAGAAATCAGTAGAAATCATATTTGAAAGAATGTTTACAATGTTATGAATTATTTGAGTATTAAAGAATTACGCAGGTTAACAATTATATGTTCTCTACAAAGACGTTTTGTGCCTAGCTTTAAGATTATTTAAGATAACATTTTCAAAACTCTCGTCAAGGGGTATGAATTTGTATCTCCCAGATTATTGCGGATTTGAATGAAAGTGTATTTATTAGACTATTCTCTGTTCTCTGTATTCTCTATTCTGTCTCTGTTATCATTACGTGCTACTACCTAGTTTTTGTCAAGAGGAGTAAAATAAAGGACGCCTTTTGGGACGCTTTAAAATATACTATAGGCACTTTCGAACATGGGGAAAGAATCATTCCACTAGGAGATGTGAATGAATGGTTTAGAGTGCAACTAGGTCATTTGGGAGATCTAAAGACAAATGCTTACGGGGACAGATTGATTAACTCATGTTTTAAATAGGCTAAGCAAAAAAATTTATAGGTTAACATCCGAAGAAAGGAAAATAAACAAATTTTGAAATCGGTTAATATTTTCTGTTTCCTTTTTTGATTGGAAAATTCTTTAAAAAAACCTCCCTGTTGCTTCGAAAATTATGGAGAATTTTTTTGATATACAGTTTTTGCTAGGGAATAATAATACAAAATTATAAATTGAAAAACAAACTTTTTGGTCAATTAACTATTTTTTGAAAATGTGCGAAAAACATGTTTTTTTTAATTGAGTCATGAAGTCAGAAGTCATTGTTTTTAACCCAACAGAATTGATTTTCAACTCAAAGAAAATTTATTTAAAGCCCAACCAAAGACACAATTATATAATTTTCGTCCGTAATGTATAATATAATTGAATGTTATAATTACTTCTGATAATTTATTCATTATAACCTACTTGGTATATAATTTAATGAAAGTATATTTTTAGTATGAGTCTCAATAAGCATTATCTTTTGAAAAGGTTT
>JAAAKG020144202.1:0-33245 GCA_010014905.2 Druon quercuslanigerum
TAACTTAACAAGGTTCAACATCAACCACAGAGTTCCGCTGGGAGCAGCTGCCATCTAAAAAAATGACACATATGGCTACGTCTCATGATTGTGGGATGGATGGACACAGTGCACCACGGCATGTTTTTTGTACGCAGGTATGACTTTGAGGTTACGAACCGGTATTAGTTTTGCACCTCCTTTTTCTTCTCCTTGGCTATTATATAGTGTGCGTAATGGAGACTGCTGACTGGAAATTGTAGGGCCAGACAATTTGGCACTTCTCGTTTCGGACAATTGACTCTATCTACCTCAGAACGTTTGGCAAGGCAGAGACACGGTCAACATCGTAAGAACAATAAAGATGGTATTAAGGCAATGTTAGTGCCACAATGTATCTGTAGAGGTACGTCGTTACCGCTTAAGGACGACACCTGGATAGTATGTGTTCTAAGTACTTTGAGAGTGACTGCACCTGTGACTGGTAACTCATTGACGTAAAAGGCGGGAATGGTGTACTAAGGTAGAAATTATACCGACCTGGCAGTCAAAATTGAAATTATTTGGAGGACAGGTATCGAGACCCTAGAAGGAAACTTCGGCGACTGTAAGCAGAGTATTCGATTAAAATAAAAAATCTTGCGATCGGTGTTCTCGGAGGTACGAAGTTATTACTGGTTCGTAAACTCAAAACCAGACCTGCGTGTCAAAAAAATGACGAGACACTTGCGAGATGGATGCAGAGATTTGTCATCCTTAAGATAGTGCCCTTCATCCCTTGGTACTCTGTGGGCATCTCATGGCCGTGATACGTGTCCATATATGTGATTTTCCGCGGTTCTACTGAGAGCCAGTGTTGTAATCATAGATGTCAGTTGCTCCCACTGGGACACTGCACTGGTTGTTACACCAATTTATTTGATTATGTGTATGTTTACGGCTCAATTAAATATATATATATATCAATATATGTTTTTGGAACAGTAAAAACTTACTGAACTTCCGCATAGCCGGCCGAAACTTGGACTAGAAGAATCTAAGCCAGAATAAACTTCAACGAAATCGTAGTTGCAATCCGACTCATCTTCCAGGTTAAATGATATGAATGCCAGGTGGACGTTCTTTCCAATTGGAGCCTCGATTGCCCAATCACAGTCAGTTTTATGGTCATAATTATGTGTGCCGTACTTAGTATGCGAATACAAATACTTCGTATATTCGGTTGCTACTAAACGCCCACCGCAGGCTAAAATAAAATACCCTAAAGCTTTTGCACAATATCGTTTTAAAGTATTCTAATAAGCAATGTTACGTGGTCACTTGGAAGACTTCCTAGTTGGCATAGGGACACGACTCTGCTTTAGGACGTAGTAAGGATGTTTTTGGGATGCCTGTGCATGTGTCCCTTTGGAAAGTGGCGTCTCGGATACAACAATTAAACAAACATGGCTGTTCCAAAGACTGCCTTATCATGTCCCCGTGCCTATTACGTATGCATTTTTTATCAACTACTCACGTACTCACCAGTCATATGTGTTGCTAGGAATCCCTTTCTTTGCACAGATGCATCGCTTTTAAATACCATATACATTTGACTTCCTGTAGCTAAAATTGGATGGGGCTCTTTGCTACCACAAAATCTTCCTAAAGTGAGACTGTCTGGTGAATTGCCATCGTAAATAGCAATGTGATCATAAGCACACTCTTGATGAGGTTCCATTTCAAAAACTTTGAAAATCTAGAAAAGCGTAAAAAAGTATTGTGTGAATTCTAGTGTTATGCTCAAGTATTGTCTTCTCGAACATTTTTGAAATGTTCTAAGTACGTCCTTAGGAGCCGAGATCAATCCGAATTTATCTCAAGGACGCCTTGAGTCATTAGGACGTTTTTAAGATATGAGACGTCAATGATACAAGAATTGTACTCTCGCTGGCGTCAGTAGGCCATCGAAAAGACGACACAAGTCCTCGAGGTTCCTTGTATATTTTCAGGTAGATATTCCTGTGTAAACTAAAAGTAACATAGTTCTGAACGATTTTTGATTAAGTACAAATTAAGGTATTATGACGAGATGAGTCAGAGTGGTTTATTACCAGTTTGCATGACCGGTTTAATAATGTAATCATTTGGGGTGACAGCATATTGCAGACAAAATTCGGATTGACGATAAATTAATAGCTGCTTGGAATTCCTGCGTTCTTAAAAAAATATTGAAAGGGATTTAATCCCATTCTGCACGTTTGACCAGGGAGGCTATCATTTTCACTGAATGAATTCCGCAGAATGTAAATTTCAAATTGCTTGATGTAGGATTGTCTTATAAAATAAGTTTGGAATGGTCCTGATAATGTTCTAGTACGTAATGATTATTTTATTAACTACCCAGTTTATTTTACCAGCTTTATTCGATGTCCTGGGGTAGTACTGAAATTCCAGACGCAATCTTTACGACCCGGATAGTAATCAGGATAGTTTGGTGAAGTTATAGTACCAGCAGACGTGGTGATTTCATATTTGCAACCACCTTCCTTGCAGTCGTGTCCGTTATCGTGAAGAGTGAAACCATTGTGGCAGAAACATTTGTAGGAGCCAATTGTATTTTTACATTCGTGCTGACATCCGCCGTTATTATTTGCACACTCGTCCATATCAGTGAAGAATACTGCAGCGAAACCCGACTTCTGCAAGCTGCAATTGCAAAATTTTGTTGACATGACTTGTTCAATAAATTTTTTTATGCTTGAAAAACGCAGTTGGCATAAGCACATGAGTCATATTTAGAGCACTCAAAGCTTTGGGATACATTTCTAGGAGGCCCTAATATGTCCGATTGCTGTATAAGGACGTCTGATGTCTTTAAAACGTCTTTAAGGTATAAGACGTCCACGGAACAGTAATGGGACAGGCACTGGCGTCTAATGTTCTTGTATTTTTTAATTTCCAAGAGAAGTCTAAAAGATGACTAATGTCCCTACGGCTAATTATTACTTTGTTAAATAATAATAAAATTCCTTTGGCCAATTATTACTTTGTTAAATAATAATTAAATTCCTTTATTTAATATTTTAATTCTTCGTTCTTCCATTGTTCCTACCAAGGGCTGAAAGTTGTCAATCTTTCTTTTTAAACAGCCGGCCCAGTAATATTATGAATCTTTGAATCCTTAATATTAAGTAATGCTTTATGTCTCTTTCAAAGGTTTAAAAATTAGCGTGCTTGGCGCCCCATTAAATTTTTTGTTTCTTAAATTATTCAATGCGTGACTATGTTAGCGATCCTTAGATAAGATTCAGCCGCGTGGATTGTTTGAAAGTTCTACACTGGCCGGCGCCTTGTGGGGACGCCGTTCATTCCAGCCTCGCGTACTGCGAAATCAGTTTGTCCGCAAATTTACTAAGTAACCCAGGGCTAACTTTCTTTCATTATCAGGGAAAAATAATCAGAGAATTACTGAACAATTTTAAATCATGATTAAACTAACTCTTCAAATTCTACTCGTAGGATGAGAAAACTTAATGATAAAATCCTAAATAATAAATCATTCTCCTGAATCTCCTAGTAGTATCAGAAAATTTAATGATAAAATCCTAAATAATAAATCATTCTCCTGAATCGCCTAGTAGGATTAGAACATTTAATGATAAAATACTAAACAATTAACTTTTCTCCCGACCCCCTCCGTAGGATGAGAGCATCATTAAAATCTGAAGTTATAAAGGTTTCTCCCGATTCACCCCGTAGCATCAGAAAGTTTTCAACATTTTAGCAAAACCTATTTAAAATAAATGGTCCCGAATATTCAGGTTGAATCAGAGGTCAGTCACCAGCCAAAAAAAAATGATACTTTATCGTAAAAAATCCAATTTTGTAAGTCTTCTGCCCTGATCCCCATTTGATCGTTCCATTTGCCAAATCTTCATGCCCACACTAGCAAATTGACGTTTTCTTGATCTTAGGTAGGACCACCTCTCAGGAAACTCCATCGAAATAAATGACCAGTGTAACTACGTAAACGAATTATGGAGGAGTACCGAGAAAACTGAGGGTCGGGAGTTTGGATTCCGCTTGCTTGACAAAGACAGAAGAAGAAATGTAACGATTTTTGAGCAGAACACTCGCAAGCTTCAGCATCAGCTGCGTTAACAGAATCCTAGACCACGCTCGGAGAGTCAGGGGATATTGCTCTTGAGGAAGTTCCCCCGCCCCAACCTCGCATAGGCCTGTCTCTCCAATAGCTGACCCTGACCCTTCCGGTTCAATGTGACTTTAAGTTCTTCGCCAGCGAGACGACACTGATCCCTCGTGAATAGACGAATCACGACGACAGGCTGGTGGAACCTCCTAGAGCACCTATCACCAGGACAATTATTTTAACCGCATATTTTGGTTATAATTGCTGCAGGTCCCTTTTAAGATTGGCAGAATACTGTTAGTCACTGAAACTCCTTCGAGAACGATGCCAGGCTTCGAGCGTGCAATGGAGACTGCTATCCGAAAATTGTAGTTCCAGAAAATTTGGCACTTCCGTTAATGGAATTTGGACTTTATCTCCCTCGGAGCATTTTGGCAGGGCAGGGCAGAGTAGCGGCCAACACCGTAAGAGCAACAAAGATGATCGAAAAGCTCTTTTAGGGCTGCATTGTCTCTGGAAAGAAACTTCGTTTCCACGTGAGTGGAAACATCTTAACGTGAACTGTGGTTAAGATATACTAAAGTGGAAATAACTCCGCCCTGGCACGCGAAAATAATACCGTCTGCACTTGAATTAGGTCTTGATGATCTGCGGAAAGCAAAAATGAACTCCTTCGCCCGAGGCTGATTTTATGATTTTTCGTTTTCCTGCATTTTCTTGTCGTTGAGCATCTAAATTATACTCTATTAATACTCTTTCCTCAATTTCGATTTTAAATTTCAGACTCCTTTGTAATTCATTTTGGGTTTTCAGATCATTTTTGGGAGAGGAGCTCTTCCATTTGCAATGATGTAATGTGTACCCATAATAATTAGGTCATGAATACATTGGAGATTTAGAAGTCCACGTCTGCCTTCACGGCGTGGGCTGTATACTGACGGAACGGACGAATTAATATGCAGGCTGTTCAGCATATGTATGATCTTACAGGTGGCAGCATCCTGGGCCGTAATTTCGTGCTTCGTTCATGGTACAATCCCAAACGGCAAGCATGTTAGCCGCAAATACCTTGTTCAACGCCAACAGTTTGAAAGAAGAAAAGTGTCCAAGAAGAAGCTTGTTTGTGCTACAAAGAGATTCCTTCACTGATATTATGTCTTGAATGCTGTTCTCAGGATTGCCTAGGTATGAATGTGTCTCTTCAGCGTTATGATGTCTAATAACAATTATATAACACTTATATACATATTAAATGCACGAGGAACTTTATGCTCGAGATGTTTTTTGTCATCGCAGAGATACCTATAGGAATTGCGTAGTGCGAGAGATATTAGCAGAAGTGTGATGGAAAAGAGAAGAGGGTACATGGTTTCGCCCAGAAAGATGACCCTCTGCAAGGTGGCGCTGTTGGTTTTAATACGATAATTTCCATATGGGATAATAAATCTAGTTTTCCAAGGAGGCATTAATCTCTCGATGCATTTCAATATGTGTGGATGAACCCTCCAGCCTTCCAAAACACAGATGATAATTCTATAACAGGTTGCATAGAATGCTTTCTGCGTCTTTAAAGACGTATTCATACAAGTTATTAGCCTGTAGTTTTCTAGGTCTGAGAACTCGTCTTTCTTTGGTAGGATTACAATGCGTCATTAAGCATTCACTGCGGAATGTGCGTCACCCCTTTGGCAGTGATTGATCCACATTCCTCTTCAGATGTTATGAGGCTGTCGCAAAGTTTCTTGAAGCGGATTATGTTCTTAGTGTCTTCCTACAATTTTAGTGTTGGGATCTTGTAAACCTTTTTCCAAAAAGTCTGTATCTCCTAGGGTTTCGGTGGATTTCTGGCAGACAGAGGGAGATCGCTAAGAAGGCGTGATGAGTCAGTGAGTAACTGTTCATTTGTTTAGTTTGTGATGGTAGATGCTCAGTACAAATGTTATGTAGCCAGTCACACACTGGACGTGGGACGCATTCTGACTTCCCCATCCAATCTTCTTATTCAGTTGATGCAAGTAACGTCCGAGATATCCTCACGATGGGAGGCGTCCATTTCAGCCAGATCTTCGGGCCTACGAAGATCCTGGATGCTAATATACCTCCTTATTCTGAAGCTTGATTTCGTAAAGACTGATGCGAAACGTGCCTGGTTGTTTCTGACACCACAGACTGTGGTTACGCGCCATATAGCCTCCACGAATAGGGATAATGCTTGCTTCGTAGAAGTCCAGCAAGTCATCCTTAAGTCGATACTTCCATCCTTTTGAACCGCATCAACAACTTTTCATTCTTTTCCACATTCATTTCCATAAGCAGTAAGGGAGAGGGTTTTTCCATCCTGGTAAAATGAGAAAGCGGAGAAAGCTGCATACTCTGAGAGGTCGCCCGGTATTCCAGAATCACCGTTTAAAAC
This sequence comes from Druon quercuslanigerum, assembly GCA_010014905.2. Lineage (NCBI taxonomy): Eukaryota > Metazoa > Arthropoda > Insecta > Hymenoptera > Cynipidae > Druon > Druon quercuslanigerum. The sequence continues at coordinate 6,525 of JAAAKG020144202.1, forward strand.
ATTTGACCCAGGTGCTATTCAGCTTTTGGCACGGTTATTACGCCTACGCTTGGGGATTATAACTATATATAGTTTTAAAAATTCATAAAATATACTAATGTCGGGAACGTCTCAGGTGTTAACACCTCCCACGACCTTGGAATAGGCGGTTACATTCTGTGTTCGACTTAAGACCACGGATGACCATCTTTTGCACTTTCCCCGCATATGTGTCGGCATTTTGTTCACGCGCTAGAATGCTTCTCAGGCGATGAACCAGTGAAAGCTTTGCATCCCCAAGATTACTCATAATGATGACGACTAGCTTATGTGCATATTCTAAGTATAACCGTCCTTATAAGGACTTTATAGCTCTATTTCTTTTTATTCTTCTTGATTGAAATGTTCTTGTCAGCTGGTGTCGACTGATCCTTTATATTTCTGTTGAGAATGCCGTGCATCCTCTGTTCGAGGAGCTGCGTTTGCAAGTTTTTTGCCTGTGCTTTCTTTACCTAGACCTTCAGGAGTGAGTACTCGAGATACATAATATTTGATGCATTTACCTCAACCCTGATATTGAATTCAGCACCAAGTGTTTGAGCAGCACTCTACGCTACTTTGTACAGTAAGCAAGCATGTTCGTTGCAGATACTTGGATCCTCGCGGCTTCGCTTGATTGTTCGATAACTCCGCGCTCGAAAAGCTTCTTATCAAAACACTTTATGAAGAGCTTTTCCACGCTTGCCACGTCAAACGAAAAAGTTCGCAAGCCCTTAACGTAGGTGCTCTGTTTATGTACCATTAAAGCAAGTTATCCAGTATTTACCAATTCGATGGATGCAGATCGGCTTTGCGTACTTTAGCGTTCAACGTGGAAAGCTTGGATAAACTACACGTAAAGAAGTGTGCTAACAAGCTTTTCGTTTTCGTGTTTTCTATAAAAAAGGAATATTTTATTATTTTACTCCATTGAAAAACTTTAGAGAAAGAACGATTTTGCCAGAAAAAGTTTTACAAGCAGAAGAAATAAGGAAATGTGCACGCAATATTTGATTAAAAAATTTTATTTTTATGTAGTCTTGAGCAAAAGTAAGCCTTATTAACTTATATGTAACGAGTCCAATTGACTTCAAAGTAGTAGCTAAGAGTGACTGAAAATTTCCTCATAGTATGGCCTTGGATGATGTCATGAAGGGAATCATAGCTGTCAGATTTAAAAAATTTTTTTTGACACCAAATTCTGTGGGCCCCCTTTCTACCCGGTAAGAAGCCTTGCATTAAAAGCTATTATAAATTTTAAAGCCCTACGAATGACATTTCTGTCCTTCATATTTTAATCTTCCTTAGGCGGCGAAAATAATAAGATTCCAATGCCTTTTAAAGCCGATCAGAGCTGTCAGGCGTAACCTTCAATAAATTAAAAATACAATTTACGCTCGAAGCATTACAAAAAAAAAACAAAAACATGAAAATTGTAAAATCGTGTAGGATTGTATACAAGAATACATTTCTTTACCGTAAAATGTTCGCTTTGTTCAAATATTATCCATTATCCAAATATAAAATCATGAAAAATCTCAAAAAATTATGTTTCACCAAAACCATTTGTGTGTGGAATTTAATCCTGGCATCGTAAAATGGTCGTTTCTATGTTTTAAAAAGCTTTTTACCTCATTATTATTCAAAGAACAGTAAATAAAAGTTGCAAAATGTGCTAAATTAAAAGGGATCACTATTTTTCTATTTCTTTGTTGCTTTGTGGTATCCAAAAGTATTCAGACAAATATTGTTGGGGCTAAGTACAGGAACGGATCCAATTTTAGAGATAACTTCTACTGCTGTGGAGATTCAAAACGGGATGACAAAAATGGGATCCAGAAGTATTCAATATTTCTCTTGTTACCACTGGATGCATACCATTTTTTAAGACTTTTTAATGCAAGCCTTCTTGTCGGGTACATCCAATCCTTAGATGTAGATCATATCATAGCCTGCAATAGAATAAAGTCTATTCATGAAGGAAATTAAATACAATATTATTTCTTCAAACACTTTAATGAACAGGATGTACTAACCTTTCATCAGGATTTTTTCCTTCATGCAGGTATCGCTTCACTTGTGGAAAACGTTCACGTTTTCGAAATTTCCATGCGTTAAATTAATTTTGACAGCTTCATTCATGTGCAAGTTATTAGACGTTTTAAATGCATGGCCAGCTAGTAATATCCAGTCGATAAAGCTACGCTTTATCATAATTGAGAAGGGATTCTTATTCCATATCCCCCAATCGATCAAGGGTTATAGTTGTGGTCTTTTACTAGGGATTTGTGCATGATATCTTCGAAATAACCTTTAGAAATTAAAATCATGTACATAGACAATCAGAACTGTTTCTTGTTCTGTCCTCCACAGTTGTCACTCCTCAGCATCAGGATGTGAGTGTGTACAAACTTATACGAGGGCTGTCCCAAAAGTATCCGACCTACGTTCATGTCTTCGCGCGGAGAGACTCAGGCAACCTCTGGAGGGTACAAACATCACCAGCAACTGCTAACCTTCTCGTCAGTAGTCCGAGATACCGATAAAACGACTTCGTTCCCGCGCAGCGTGTATTTGTTTACATCGATTTTTTTGCGTTTGTCGCAATTCGTTTATTGCTAAAAATGACAGAACGAACCGAACAGCGAATTTGTATAAAATTTTGCTTTAATCTCGGTAAAAGTTGTGCGGGAACATGGCCGGATAATGTCGAGCGTGTGCGTGTCGCAGTTGAACAAGATCGTCGTTGACTTTGAGAGAACTAGAAAATGAACTTGGAATACCAAAAAGTACTGTTTGGCGAATTTTAACTGAGAATTTGGGAATGAATCGTGTGTGTGCAAAATTCATCCTGAAACTGTTCACAGACCAACGAAAAAACCTTCGATTAGAAATCGTTCAGAACAATCTGGAAATGATCAATAGTGATGAAAAATTTCTTAAAAAGGTTATTACTGGCGATGAAACATGGATTTATGGTTATGATCCTGAAAAAAACAACTATCCTCGCAATGGAAGCGCCCATCCGAGCCTCGGCCGATAAAAGCCCGTCAAAGTCGAAGCAACATCAAGTCAATGTTGATTGTGTTTTTCAATTATGAGGGCGTTGTGCATCACAAATATGCTCCTACAGGCCAGACAATCAACGATAACGTTGAAGTTCTGAATAGATTGCGTGATGCAATCAGGAGAAAACGATCGCAACTTTGGGAAACCGGTGACTGGCTTCTTCATCACGAGAATGCTCCAGCGCATGCAACAAACCTTGTACAGCAGTATCTATTAAAACACAGTGTAGCGCAGCTCCGCTAGCCTGCATTCAGTTCCGATATAGCTCCCTGCGACTTTTGGCTGTTTTCTCGATTGAAAATGCCGCTTAAGGGATATCGATTCGAAGATAAAGAGACTGTTGAAACTAATGCGACGAATGCACTAAAGGCGATTCTGAAGACTGACTTTAAAAAGTGCTTTAATAAGTAGAAACATCGATATGAGCGTCTTGTTCAATCAAATGGGGACTACTTTGAAGGATGCGTCCCCCCGGATGACAAAGAATAAATCAAGCATCGAGAGATCGAGGTAGGTCGGATACTTTTGGCCTCGTATTTCTTGAGTGAAGTAGTCACACATGGCGGTAGTAATATCCGTGGAATCTCTTTTTCCGTAATTCTCTGTCCATAAGCACATCGAGCATCTGTTTTGTCGTTTGTCGTGGTTTCCTAAATTGTAACAGCTAAGCTGTCGGCTGTAAAACATCTTTGAGCGTGTAAAAGTGGGAAGAACTATTTGCGGTTGCAGATAGAAGCTATGAATGTAATCTAAAGAGTCTCTTTTGTCGGCTTTGAACATATTTTGACTTATTTTTACAAGTATAGAGTACCGCGGTGTGTGCCAAAATGCAAAGATCCGTTAAAAACTGGAGATCGAAAAGTTGGACGATTACATTACACTCTCATGAAGAAGAATGTAATAAGGTTTCGAAAAAATTCTTCTAACTTGACGCATTGTCGATTTTTAAACAATTTTTCATGCAAAAACTCATTTTCGCTACAAACCTTTGTTATCTAGTTCTGCACCGCAATCCTTTAATCAGTTAAGGGGTTGCGGAAGCCTTCTGCATTTTCCGCCCAAGTGTCTATCACACGCAAGGTTGCTTGTTGGGCTATTATCCAGTGAAAGCTTGGCACCTTCGAGAACACCGATGACCAGGACGACTAGCTTAACAGAATATTCTTAGTATAAGCGTCGTATAACTCTCTTATAAGGTCTTTGCACCTCTCTTTCTTTCAATTCTCCTTGGATGTGATGTTCTTGTCAGCTGGAGCCAAAAATTACATAACGATGATTGATCGTTTCTCGAAATCGAGGAGAACTAAGTCAGAACTTGAGTGCGAGACAGAAACAATTGTCGAGCATATGTAGTTCCAACATTTACAGCATTTACAGCATCAGTGATGTACGATAGAATCAAAAGAATCAATTCTTCTTTAATTAAATGTTCTATTGAAGGACCAGACATACTTTGAGAATTTTCCATTGAGACTATTCTGTTATTCAAAATGCAAAAGTATTAGAATTGAAAAGCGATTTTGGACACTTTTCGAAATACTCATTTACACTGTCACGTCAAGCAAACGACCTCTGACGTTCGGACAAGGGCATTAGATGTTGATTATAGCGTAACTAACAAAATTTTTACGAAGGAATCGAATTTATAAGCATTTGAGTAATTATAAAGCAAAAAAATCAGAACGCAGGCGGCGAGAATCGAGCACAAGGCCTCTGCGTTCAAACCGGACGCTCTTTCGCGAAGCTACTCGGTCACTTGTTATATGGGATTTCATGTCCAGAAGCTGGACTTAATTGTCTTCACAGCCCTTTTTGTCAGACCTGGCGAAATATTTGGTCCTAGGAATTTCACAACTTTACTTTGTGGCAAAAAAAGCTAAAATAAAGAACGCCACATCTGATCTTTCCCTTGTCATGCATCTTAATACTTTTTTTCACGTCTTTGGTAGTGATAGGTGGGCTCGTCAGGTGTTATGAGGCCACTGAAGTCACAGCTACATAACTTCTGGTTGGAGGTTCACCCCCAATGCGACAGATTTCTCGCGACCTACCGATCCGTCATCACAACCTCAACAAGTCAAAGCTGCTGACCATCAGACAGCACATTATTGACAGAGCACAGGCGTGTGACAACTAACAGTGTCACCTTCGAGACAGGCGTATTTAAAGGCAATAACGTTGAACCCTCTCTCCTCCTTTGCTTCACACTATTGCCAATATCTCTCGCACTTCGCGATTACCAAGGGTAATTATGCGACAAGTCTGCAGAGAAATTAATTCTAGCGTAGTACTTGGGTTCTATAGTCGCATTCAGGACGAAAAAACCTATAAAGGATGCTATTCGTTGCAAATACAAACACCTTATCCGACAGATTTCGTTTTCTGAGCTTTCTTCGAGGACTAAAGTATCTGCAACAAACAAGATTGTTCTCACAGGAGGAAAAAGTTGACAACGGAGGGTCTCATTAAAAGCAGCAGAGGAGGCTGCTAAAACACTTGGCCTTTACATTAATGCCAGGCTTAAGCAAAATGAACTAAGCACTAATCATCTCGAGTACATACTTGAAAGCCCAAGTGGAAAAAGTACAGAAGGAAAACTTCTACCAACAGCTGATCGACAAGAAGATGCACGGCATCTTGCAAAAAAAGGAAAAGACCAGCGAATGTCGTTTGAAATATCGTTTGCGTTCTTCAAATCGCCGGAATTAAATACGGGTACCGATGGATCTATTTTAGCGTGCAATGGCGGCATAATTTCCACTTCAGCATACCGTCGTAATATGTTTAGCCAAGACATTCCTAATGAAAGCTGCAAAACGGTCACGCGCAATCAATTTTCGAATATGAGCAGTGCCAAATATATTGAAACAACATATTCTTGACAATTGTCTCACTCTCAAGTTCTGACTTAGTTCTCCTTGATTTTGAGAAACGATCAATCTTAGTTATGTAATTTTCGGCTTTAGCTAACAAGAACATCACATCCACAAGAGAAAGAAAAGAAAGAGAGGTGTAAAGACCTTATAAGGGAGTTCTGACGGTTATACGAAGAATATTCTGTTAAGCTAGTCGTCCTGGTCATCGGTGTTCTTGAAGGTGCCAAGCTTTCACTGGATAATAGCCCAAGAAGCAACCCTGCGTGTGATAAACATGCTAAGACACTTGAGGGTAAAATGCAGAAGGCTTACGCAACCCTTTAACTGATTAAAGGGTTGCAGTGCAGAACTAGATTACAAGGGTTTTTAACGAAAATGAGTTTTTGCATGAAAAATTCTTTAAAAATCAAATATGCGTCATGTTAGAAGAATTTTTTCAAAACCTTATTACATTCTCATTCATGAGAGTGTAATATAATGTCTAAATCTTCGATCTCTAGTTTTTAAGGGATCTTTGCATTTCGGCACACACAGAGTCCGAAAATCATATAATTTTGTCGGTGTCTGTCTGTCTGTATGTATGGTTGCATGAATATTGTAGTCACGCTAACTTTTCAAGGAATTCTCTAATCGAGTAAGCCTTATAATATTTTTAAATTCGACAAAAATTAAAAAAAAGTTATATGATTTTCAACATTTTGAAATGTTCAAAAAAAGGGAAAACATAGCTTATCGAGCGCGAAACGCGAGTTTCATGCTGAGAATGTAATTCGCAAAGCAAATGATTTAAAACCTTCTTTAAAAAAAATCGAAAAAATTTCAGTTCCAATTTTTGGCTGTAATTACTCAGAAGCTTAAATCACAGTTTTCGATTTAAGTTAAAATATTTATGATATTTAAAAAAAGGTAAACAAAATGTACGCTTAAAACGTACGTAAACGAGCGCGAAGCGGGAGACCGTACTCGCGGTACTCTTGACTTGTCAAAATAAGTCAAAAGATGTTTAAAGCCGACAAAAGAGACTCCTCAGATCACATTCACAGCTTCGATCTACAACAGCAAATAGTTGTTCCCACTTTTGCACGCTCAAAGTCAGTGAGTTTCGGATGTAATTCCGCGGTTGTCCATATTAATAAATTTAAAAAAATATTAAACACGCACCACGGGGCGCCAGTGGAAGTAACTGCCATCCATCAAAATGACAACGGCTCCCAGTATAACCGTGATATATAACGCCTATGGCCACGTCACACGACTGTGAGATGAACGGCCATTAAGCACACGAAAAAATCGTAATGACCGGCCGTCGAAACCCTTGTCAACCTGCATCCATCTCGGAAGTGCTGAACAATGTTTTTGGCACGCGGGAATGGCTCCGAGGTTACAAACCATTTATTAGTTTCGCATTTCCGAGAGCACCGAACACATGGACAATTACTTTAACCGAATATTTGGGGTGAAGTCGTTACAGATAAATTTGAAGGTATTGATACCTCCCTTCCTTTTCCTTCTCCTTTGCTGTGAAGTTGTAGTCGGCCAGAGCCGAGAATTCGATTACGAATATGGTTAGTTTCTAGAAGTCTAGGAGAACGATGTCAGGCCTCGACTGTGCAATGGAGACTGCCGTCCGAAAGTGATAGTTCCCGAAAATCCGACGGATTCCGTTCAGGGCAATTGATTCCATCTCCCTCGGAGGATTTGGTAGGAAAGGGTCGCGGCTAACGCCGTAAGAGTGGTGAAGGCAGGGATAAGAATCTTTTAGGGCTGCATTATGTATATAGAGATACGCTGTTCCGCGTAAGTGGAGCACCCAAATGGTATGCGCGCCAAAATGAATCCCTCTCTACTTGAATTAAGGGCTGATGATCTGAAGAAAGCAAAACTTTGCTTTTTCGGTGTTCCTTACATGCGCTCTTAGAATTTGGGCATCTTGATAGAAATAATACACTTGCATCTCTTCTGGTGTTAAATTTCAGGCCAAGGGTCTTGGCAGCCTGCTCCGCAGCTTAATAAAGGAACGTTCCTTTGCTAATCATCCCTTCTTTTTTGACCATCTTTAGGAGAGGATCTCTTCCATTTACAATTTTGTAAGGTATACTCAGTACAATTCGGTTATGAAGACATTGGAGGTTCAGAGTTCGCGTTCGCCTTGGCGACATGAAATGAATAATCGCGTAACGGACAAATTGATAGGCAAGTTCTTATGCATATTCATGATCTTACGCGAGGCGATATCAATGGCCGTGTGCAAGTTCTTTGTCCACTCAACTACTGACAACGAGTAGAGCACAGCCGAGACGGCAAGCATGCTAGTTTCAGATACCTTGCTCAACGTTGACAGTTTCAAAGGCTGAATCTGTCGGAGAATATGCTTGTACCTGCTTTGGAGACAATCCATCGCTGATTTTACGTCCTGAATGCGGCTTTGAAGCACATCCAGGTATGTATTCGTCTCTTCAGTGTTAAGATGTCTGGTGACACTTGTATCCACAAGCTCAGTGTGGTTAGGTGTTAGGTGTTTCAGAAGCATTGATCTTCAGGTCACCCATATGAGAAAAAAAACGAGTCAACTTATGCTCGTGACAATTAGTGTCGCCTCAGAGGTATCCAGGAGAATTACCTAGTGCAAGAGATAGTAGCAGAAGTGTGACCCAAAAGAGCAGATAGCTCGCAGTGTCACCCTGAAGGACGCTCTTCTGCAAGGTGACGTTCCAAGGTGACAGCCAAGTTTGAAAAGTGTGACTGCAATCTTACTACCGCTATACTAAGCCGAACTATAGGCAGACTGTTAATTCTTCAATTTCAAAAATAAATAAATATATATATATAGAAAAAATGTTGCAAAACAAGCTTATCCCTATTAATTATTATTTTTCGGAAGCGTTCCCTTATACACATAGTATCCCTTTCGTATCATGCAACAAAAACTAAAAAAAACTACCAAAAAAATAACAAAAAAACAGTAAGATGAACCATTAATCTATTGCAATCCGGGTTCTACGTTACATTTTCCGTGAATATGTCACAAAATAATTGCAATAGTTGTTTTTGCAGCGTTGAAAAATATACAAAATACATGAAAGTTACGAAATTTAAAAAAAAATGTTAATGCTGCTAAAAAAACGATTGCAATTGCTCCGTGACATTCTAATAGAAAATTTAATATAGAATCCGAATTGCAACAAGGTAATGCCCATCTTGCAGTTCTTTTATTTTTTTAGCATGATACGGAAGGGATACTATATGGATACTATAAGGGTACGCTGTAGCGTATCCTTTTCGTTCATTCGGTCCGCCAGGGTCTATTTTGTTATTATCGTACATAGATCAAATCCGCGCTCGTATAATTGTCAAAAATTAAATTGCTCTTTAACAACTTAAGCATGATCAACAACAGTGAATTATGCACCACTCGTCATGAGGGTTGTCTAATATGTGGATATAGAAACAAAAATCTTCATCTTATTGTGTTATTACCTGTTATCAGATGAAAAGACGACTTTCATAGAATTTCCCTCGGATGTTAGCAGTGGCGGTAATCTAGTTCCGCAGTATGTACCATGTTTCCTAAGTATGTCTTCTCCAAGTTTACTAGCTACCTCAACCCAATCATATTCACATTCTTGCTGATAGACGTTATTGCCCTCCAGGTCAAAATGAGTGAAGTTTAAAGTTATTCTGTATTGATGTGGAGCTGTTATCTCCCACACGCAGTGTTTATTATCAGGATATGTTTCCGGGAAGGAAGGACTCGTTATGGTACCATTTTTCATGTTGAAGATTCCGCCACAAGCATCTTGGAAAATAACATGTAAATTCTTTTCAATAATAGCATTAAGGTTTTATTACTTAGAATGTTTAAGAAACGCGACGATTTAAAAAATAATAATAAAAAGTGCATTGTTTTTCATTAATCGATCCGTGCAATATTTTTTAACCATAGCTAGTTTCGACTTTAGCGTATTTTTCGATTTAATTTTAAAGCTTTGATCCAAATTTTTTTTAAACAAGAAATTCATATGCAAACATATTAAAAACATTATTTGAAAAAATAGTTTCAAATTATCATGATTTCAAATTTAATTTATTTTAAATAAAAAATAATTCAAAACATAAATATATGTAATTAAATAAATCACAATTGTTTCAAGAATACCCATTTATTATAATAACACGGGACCACAAAATATTTTTGTGAGTATACTGAGATGTGAAAAGGTGCACTATATGTTTTTTAGGTCGCTGAACTCAAATCCAGTTGCAGAATAGTGCCAGCACGTCAGGATTTATAGTAAACAAAGAGGCTAAAAAGCTTTAGATTTACAAACGTCAGTTTAACATATTTTTTACTCTTCGCTTCTTTACTTTTTCATCGATCCTTCCTTCATTCTACCACCCAGAAAACTCGAGGCCACCAATCTCAAGCCTACAAATCCAAAGCTCACATACCCTTAGCTACCAAACCCCAAGTATACCAACCGGAAACCTATAACTCCAAGCTCCGAACCCACAAGGTCATAAACTTCAAACTCACAAATTCCAAAATCATCCACACACCCCAAACCTTCAAACGCTAAACCCACCAACACACTGTAAACCCACATACCCTAATTGTATAAACCCTAAATACCCCAAACTCATCAACACGATACCCACGAATCCCAAACCTAAAAACCCACGAACCCCAAGCCTAAATTAATACACGCCGAACCCTAAGCTTAAGCCGTATGCCTTCAAACCTTCTCTCATCTGTATTATTCTTGTTAAATTGATTGAAAATAGAGTATTAGTTTTCTGTCGTAAAACTGAAGTTATGTACATGAAAATATTTTCTCTCCGCAGTGTATCGTCTGAGTTGATCGTCAATTGTTTATCGTTCATAGTTACAGTTAAACGTCAGTCTTCGGGTATCTGGGTTTGACATCTCTAGTGTAAGATACCGAATACTTCGTGTGTTTATTGTGCGAGATTTATTAGTCAGTAGCAAAAGGGAGATAAAAAGAAGAAACGCTTTATGTCTATATTGATTTGGTGAGAGCCTGAAAATCAATATTGTATATCAATCATTCACTTCCGTTACAATAACAATGAGAAAAATGTGCTTGAAGTAGAAACGGAACTCCGGATGGGAAAGATAAAAAAGTCACTACTTTTTTATCAGCAAGAACCTAATAATATTGTTCAAGATTTAGTTCTCTCAAAATAAAACGCCGAAAGGTAATGAGATCAACCTTTCAGAAAGGCTTTCAATCATGTAGAGCGATTTGTTTACTGGGAAAATATTGAAGGTTTGATCTCTGAATATGATTGCGGAACACATAATCCTTATGATTGGCAACTGTTCCTAGACTCCTCAACAAAAAGCTTTGAAGTAGTTCTGTTGCAAAACGGTAATAAATACGCATCACATCCCGTAGCTTATTTCAGAAGTTTGAAAGAGGGCTACGACGACATTCGATTTTTGCTTTGTAAATTAAAATAGGACGAACATAACTGGCAAATATGTAGAGATTTGAAAATAATAAACATAATTCTTTGACAACAGAATGGGTTGGTTATATTTTCTTGTTTCCTATGTGAATGGAATAGTCGCGATCGTCAAAAGCATTACGCAAATAAAGATTGGGTGATTCGGCAAAGTTTGGTACCCGGTTCAAAAAATGCTTTAAATGATACTTCAGCAAATAGTTCAAGAATACTTTTACCACCATAACGTATAAAACTAGCTTTGATTAAACAGTTTATCAAAGTATGAAATCGAATAGCAGTAATGCTTTCAACTATCTCTTCATAAAATTCCTAAATTTATCTCAAGGAACAATTGAGGAGGGAGTTTTAGATGGACCACAGGTAAGAACTCTTCTAAAAGACAAAGAGTTTAAAAAAAACGACAACGCTTGAAATTGTCACAAGGAAAGATTTCACACGTGCTGTTTCTAAAATTTAGGCAATAATAAAGGTCCAAATTACAACGAAGTTGTTGATGTTCAAAGATTATATATCAGGTTGTTTGGAACGAAAATATGATGGCAGATTACTCCTGGAGTCTCAAACGTGAAACTACAATAAAACACAAACGAAAACCGATTTGAAGATCTTTGAAGATTAAAAAACACTTTCTTATGGAAAAAGGATAAACATTTGAGAACAATGATCGTGAGAGGCAAGGGGACTCACGTTAATCAAGCACCTCAAAGTAAACAAAACTTACTACGTTAACGCCGTTGTTTCTGGGTAACGCTTAAAGTAAGATTTAAATATTGCATGAAGGGAATTGGGTTTGTAAGATTACAAACTGAAGTTGTAAATATACAGAGACTAATTTTATATATCTCTGTTAATTCCGCTGAGTGAACTGAGTGCGTAGAGTTGGGGTTTTTAAACTTAGGATTTGTGGACAGCGTCATCACTCGCTCCTGCCTTTGGCTTGTCACAATTGCAGAGGGCTGAAATCCCTGATCCCAGTCTTCTCACAGGCGTCACGTAATCCGATGGCTCATCCCTCTTATTAACGAGAACGTTCTCTAGCGACTATCGCGTGCTCCCCATGCAGGATACTTCCTGCCCTGAGGTTGAGCAATACTGGCAGCATGGCTATGACTTCTTGCCCGTGTAGTGCAGGTACTATGCAAACTCTCAATAACCTGACAGCAAATCTGTTACGTAAAACGTCAGTTGACCGTGGAACCGCTCCAACCATGACCGGACTTGGAGTATAAGTCGGTACGTCCAACGACCTCACTTCAACCCGCTTCAACTACCACTCGTTCACAGTCAGCACTCGGCGGTCGTTATCGTCCCCTCGATCACCTCTACGTCTGTCAAGGTACTTGTGACGATTTTCTCTGGCGGGCATATCTGTGGGTATGAGTGCGACGATGACTATCGCCGTATTCCGAGACAGTGCGTTACGCCATGTAAACTCGTAGTACGCCAGCACGCTGTACCGAAGAAAGACGTTTCTGCCTGCATTGCAAGTCCAGGGCGTTCGCTCCGATCTCGGCTCCGTACAGCACTATCGGTTTCGCCAACCCGATGAGCAGAGTACCCTGTCTCGGAGGTAATCCTCCAGGACATTGTACAGATACTCCGGCACGTCGCCGAGTTGACGCATTTTTGACGACCAGCGGGACGAGCGCGCATATGTCCCATCTCTCTTGTGGTGCATTGCAGCCCTCATGAACCTGGTCTGTAACATGACTGTGGACCTGTCCTCGCGGATATCGTACTGATGGGCTTACGGTTGGTGGTTTTCGGATGTGTGAGCTTGATGTTGGTGGGTTGGGGGTGTTATAGGTTTGGGATGTAAGGGTTTGGGTTGTGTATATATAGGGTTTTTGCAAGGCTTGAGGTTAGTGGGCTTGAGGTTAGTGGGCTTGAGGTGTAAGTGTTCGGTGTAATTAGATTTGGGGTATGTGGGTTTAAAGTTTAGTGTGGGTCTGAAGTGGAAGGGTTTGGGGCTTGTGGATTATAAGTGGGTGCGTTTATCGTTTGTGCGTTTGGGGTGTGTGGGTTTGGAGTAGGTGAGTTTGGGGTTTGTTAGTTTGAGGTTTATCAGCTTGGGGTTTCTGAACTTGGGGTTTATAGGTTTGCGGTTGGTATACTTGGGGTTTGTGAGCTAAGAGTATGTGTGCTTGGCGTTTGTAGTCTTGGGATTGGTGGCCTAGAGTTTTCTGGGTGGTAGAATGAAAGAAGGATGGACGAAAAAGTAAAGAAACGAAGAGTAAAAAATATATTAATCTAACCTTTGTAAATGTGAAGCTTTTTAGCCTGTTCTTTTTTTTTTACTCAAAATCATGACGTGCAGACACAATTCTGCTGCCGGCTTTGAGTTTACCGACCCAAAAAACATATAGGACACCTATTCAGGTCCCAATAAATTCTCAAAAAATTTGGTGGTCCTGTGTAATCAATAGTCTAATGCGATTACGCACTAGACGAAGGAGAAAACTCAGGGGGAGTCAGAGTGCTCTTATTCAGAGACTCGCTGCGTTTCAATTGAGTGGGCTTTTCGGTAGAGATTGGTTGTACGACACTTCTCGGAAATGCCTTCCACTGCAATAGCATATTTAATCAAAAATAAACCTACTCAAAGAAAATTAAACATATGTTCCTATAATCTATTCTTTGATAATCGTACGTATCGTAGATAAGAGTGAAATAGTCCCTTCGGAGATAACGCTAAATTTAGCCGGTAGAAGTCAGTCTTTTCAATATCTTAAAAATAATCCCTTTTATACGCAGAGGAATATAAACTCCATTATTTTATCTAATATATCTTTTTATTCGCTTTTATAATAAATTCCTATCCCTTATCAACTTCTTTACATAAATTTTATATTCCAATGAATGTTGGATTATTAATTATTCGCACACACACGGAAATCAAGCTATTAGAATTTTAAGCAGAGAGATAAAGATTAAGATTAAGATAATCATAAGCATAAAGGTCATAAATTAGAAGATTACTCTTAGATGATATGGACACTGTAATAGAGACGCTTCCCTGTTGCGCTGGCACAAAGCCTAAGCGTTATGACGCTTTTGATTCTGGTTTTCGAGAGAGAACTAAAGTTCGAAAGAGAAAATGGTGCATATGGCGATAAAGAGAGAATCTAAGGTTGAATTTAGGACTCTGTTAAACTGTTCCCTTATTGGGAATTCCTATATTTTGAAATCGATTTTTAAGAAAAATACACTTTCTTCTGAAAATTCAGATCAGCCGCTTGTTTTAACCTGTTTGAGGAGTGAGCTTCTGTCCTGCTCATAAGAAAACGAAATGGATTGACAAGATTTTTTTATCGCACGCCACTCCTTGGACTGGTTTACAAGCTAAACATTTTCTCTATACATCAATGGAAATTATATAAAAAGTTGAATCAAAAGTAAAAAGTAGAATAATTACCATGAAACAAATCGCGAGGATAATATTCTCTTGAGATTTTTTTTCATATAAATAGCCAGATACCTCTGTCGTACCGCACGAAACTATTTAGAAAGAAAGTTAGAAGTTCGGATGATGAATCTTTCAGTCGCGTCTCAAACCTAGTGAGAGGACTTGGAGTCTTCACGTTAGGAGAATAACGTTTTGCCTATTGCCACAATCGAAATTAAATTTTTTTAAAGTTTCTTTAACGGACCTTTCCTATTCGATTGTGATGATTTAAATCAGATTCTCGCTTAAGCGAGAGATATCGCCTTTTTACCCCTCTTTGTTGTTCCGATTTGGATTTCTTCTTTCTTCTGTTTCGTAAAATGTGCATGGTGGAGGGGGGGGGGGGGGTGCTAGGGGCCAATCTTGTTTCTGCGTCCACAATCGATACATTTTCCATTTCTCTTCTTTCTCCTATGTAAATGTGTCCAGGGCGTCTCACCATCATCGCTGCCTCCTTTTGAGCCTAATCCCAGATAGAAAGTGCTTTCTTTCTCCGAGCCTTTTAAACTTTATCGCAAGTTCATCAAGATTTTTAAATTGTCATTCTCGACTCGTTTACGTTGCTTGGCTGGTAGTAAATCCTTATCCCGAAATATCTCTTCGCCAAGTCATTCACGGCTGTGGTGGTGTTGTCGTTCAGGGTGATGAAGTGAAGAGAGTTTATCGTCATCTCTCAAGATTTCTTCTTCGATGGCTGACGAATTCGGCTCTGTATGTAAACTTCTGCTCGTCTCTGCATGTGAACTTCCGCTCGGTCCTTCCACTACTTCCTCGACGAGGCTGAAGACTTAAAGAGCTGCATATCTTTGCTGGTTGACTTTCAACGTCTGATGCATATTTACTTTAGAGACATTCGTATCGGGGGGTCGATAGGCTTTCCTCGCTGTTGTGGTAAAAAGCGAAGCTGAGCGTTAATTATCGGATGGTGATGAGTGTCCATTTCCATTGTGTCGTCTTGTCGCTGTTTACATCACATTGGATGCCCACGTTGTAGTGGACGTTGAAGATTTACTGAAGATTTACTGAAATTCAATGTGATATGGTTCTCAGCCAATCTTCCAAGGCTGGCTTTCTGAACAATTGGAACGGCTTGAAACTCGTAGCTCCTCCCTCGGTGCTGAAATGCAGTGAATTTTCTCGAGGCATGACAGAATTTATATAGGGACTTTTTAATATTTGAATAATTCCCATATTAAGCATTCGTTGCCCCTCTTCGTCTAAATGCTCCCTCTGGGCCATATGAATGGAATAGCTGTGCAATGAATGGCTGTCCTTTTTTAACTGTAAGCACGTGCCTGTATCATGTTAATAGTCTGGGTTCTCGACGAAAAACTTGCCGATGTTCCCATAATATTTTTGCAAGTTTGGTTCTTTCTTCTTTGTTTAAACTTTGACTTTCGTTTATTTTGCACAGATTTTATTCCACGTGACATTTAAAGGTAAATCCTTGTTTTCAGAAGGTTTGCTTTCACTCTCAATTTCTTTCCATTTAATAGCCTCTTCCGCTACTGTTTCAATAGTGCTAATATTACACTGTATATCCTGCTATTCTTCGCTGTCCTCTTGTATAATACAAATGTCCAGTTGGCCCTCTAGATACAAAAAGGTGAGAGTTTTTATATCTAGATCTATATCAGCTCGATAATCGTACAATACATGGTACGAACAAAAATCCCACCTACATTACTGTGTTTGGCAATTGCACGTCATAGTCACTATGCTAACTAAGGCGTACCACCTTGCCACTCACTGGCCCTGCTACCGCCACACCTGCCAGTGGTAAGCTGAGATAGAGGCTAAATGTCTTTTGGTTACTATTTAAAAATTCTTCGGAAATGCAGGTAATTTCGTCCCTGTGTCAATCAGCGCTTTTTTTTAACAATACCGGCGATTTGTATATTCACCGTATATCCTCTAATACGCAGCAATGAGTGTAACTTTAATGCGTTGCCAAATGTGTCGCTGAACACTACTGCGCAGCGGTAAGTACTCTACACTCTAAATCTAATCACTCTGCAAGAGTCATTTGATCACAATAAAAAAGTGAAGGTGTTCGCCCTTAATGCTAGGATTAAAATTTACACACTAAATTTTGGGGTGAATATACCCCTGTTATTTAGTAAATGGTGTGACAAGTGGATGCTAGTAATTTTTTTGGTATTAAAAGAAAGCTTAGGTTTTTTCCTATAATGTTTTGGCGAAAAGCAATAATATATGACGGGCCGAAAGTAAAAGCGGCGTAGAATTAGTTGACGAGCGAAAGCGAATTTGAAAAGTTTAAGCGTAACAGCGGTTTGACTGTGCGCCAGAGGTAAAGTGGATTGAAATACGCTAAGGGGAGAAACGAGTTAGATGCCTAAATCGTTTCTCCACGCGGCTTTAACTCAACCCGCTTTTCCTCGTAGTGTTATGGAAATCCATTTAAGTCGCACCAAAAAACCAGTGCTTATGAACTGACTCAAAAGTGACTACCTAAGACCTACGGCAGCATATTGCCTGTCTGTAAACTATTTCTGACATCACAGTAATTCATCTAAATAAAAAAATGAAGATACATTAAAATGGTTTGCCACCATAAACGCGAATACATTTCAAAATGGATTGAAATTTATTACAATTTTCCGCTTTTTTGGAAGTATATATACAATCCAGTTTTTTCCTACATTATACATTATGTTTAATTATATGTATATTATGTATCATTATATACTGCTTGCATAGAAGAATTTCTCGAGGAATTGTGATTTGTAATTTTCAAATAGAATAAGTTCTATTTTCAGTTAAAAAATTAATTTTCAACATAATTTTCAACTGGTATAGTTGAATTTTAGGCCAAAAAGATGAGTTTTCTACAAAAAAATACGAATTTTTCAAAAAGCGAAAATAAATTTTAAATTAAAGCGATGAATATTCAACCAAAAAATTTATTTTTTAACAAAAGAGTTTTACTGGTAACCAATTAGTTGAATTTTTTACTAATAAAAGATGAATTCGTAACGAATAATGTAAAAGATTTATATTATAATTCAGAAATAATTCTTCTGGGAAAATGAAAACGTTAGTTTCTCCATCATTTAAAAAATCACAAATGTTTCCTCTGTGGGGAGGCAAATACATTTGAAAATAGAAAGCAAAGTGCTTTATATTGAATATAAATATCAATAAAGCGGAACACTCTAGATTAAATTCACAGCTAGTTTTCAAATACATAATAGCATTAAGTAAAGTTTGTAAATTACATTTTTTTTATAGAGAGCTCATTGATCTTAATTCTTATAGCAACTATCTAATTTTATGTGATATATATAATAAGGAAAAATTTAAAACATTAAGCTTAATGTTATAATGATTTAATCAATAATTAACTACTGAGTAGTTTTGTCCTGAGTTTGACATAATATGAGAACAAAAAAATAAAACTCCTTAATAAAAGATGACGAAATTGCTAATAAAAATCTAATAGAAGCAGACAATGAATACTTCAAAATCACAATATTAACAGAGGACGTCAAATTTTAAAAGGCTATGGCTTTCCGGCGCGAGCAACCGCTTGTTAAATTTAGGTCTGTGCATAAAAGCGGGTTGAGTTTAGACTGCGATAAAAAACGGTTTAAAGTTCTTAACCGTTTTCCCCGCGGAATAATTTCAGTTTACTTCTGCTCTGACGCTTATTCATTCCGTTTTCACTCCCTTAATTTTTCAAACTCTTCTTTGCGTTGACACAAAAACTGAAAAATCTTCTTTTCTGCCACTTTTTCTACACCACATTTATTCTCGGCCCATCATATGATAGTATATTTGATGGCTTTCTGCATTTTACAGGGCTGAGTCTACCATTATTTAAATTCCTGCATTAATTTCACTGATAAATTTTGAATTTTGGAAAATAAAGTTATTGAATAAGAACTCGGTTCCAAGAACAGGCTGTATGAATTAAGTAAAATTGAAGCTCGAACATTTTTTTATGCATAAAATTCATCTGGAGTTTTTGGAAGGAGATGTCTGAATCGTCATCATCATTTGACATGATAATTTCATTAGTTTCAATATCATGAACGTTTTTTTATCCGCAAGAACATCATTACGAGGCTGATCGGTGTCTTCTAAATTTGATGCTGATATATCTTTCAGTTGACTGAGTTCTTTCCTAAATAAAGCACAAATTTTTAGTTCTTCAAATAGTGTTGGAAACTGCGATCGTAGTCCTTCAGAAATACTGCGTGTATTTAGCGTCTTGTAATTATTCTTCTTGAAAGAATTGATGCATTTATTAGAGCTTTTTCTTTGATTATTTTCCCCTTTTTTAGGGGTCATAGTCAGTAGAAAAATGGGTTGAAAAAAGCATAGGGTGGGTATGGTAGCTGAAGTTCGAAAACTGTTTTTTAAATTACATTTTATCTTAAAATTCATTTTTTTATTCATAAGTTAAGAAATCCAAGCTACAATAAAAGTCAAATATATGGCGATATTTTTGTACCGTGGCTATTGCTCAATTTCGTCCATATAAATAAAAACATCATATAAACATCATATATCATATAATCATATCCAATTTCATAATAACATATAAGGATTAATTATGGCTGGTCTTATACCGTAGACTTTTGTTTTGACTTTTAAGAATTTATAGTGCTTTGTCATCTAGCGGATAAATTTGAAACTCACATCTATGATGACTGCGATCTTCATTTTTTTCGTATATATGACGAGAAACAAATGTAAAACAAGTGACTTCCGAAAATACATATACGTTGATTTTTTAAGCATGCGTCTGATTAAAATATTTGTTATTTATCAACAAATTTCATATGACGAAATCACATTTACACGAGCATATAGTATTATTATTTTTCGTAAAAGCCATACAATGAAGGTGTTCCTCGTTGTGCCTTTGGCGGGGATAAGCACCAGGGTCGTAATGCGATGGTACCAGAGAACTCAACGTTTATTTTCAAAAATTAAAAATTAGAATCCCACTCTCTAATCTACATAGTCTGACAGAAAAAGCCTCTTCTTTCTTTTAAGACAAAAAAAGGAAAAAAACGTGTCTCACTTTCAAAAAAGTCAAAAGTATTGTGGACCTTCATTTTCGACCTAAAAGCGTGCTAATTCGTCTGGCGAATCGGTCAAATCGAGCGAACTATGAGTTTAAAATCACAAAAACATTCAAAGTTCTCACAATAAATGAAAACAATCATGTGAAAGTTGTAATTTTTTTATCTTTGACCTAATAATATGACAAGGCAATGTAGTAAATGCTAAGCATCATTTTGGATCATATTTATTTTATTTATTTTTAATATAAAATAATTTTAATATGAAAAAATATTTTTTTAAATCAATTAATTATATTGGCGTATATATTGTATATATTATATGTGGTAATTAAATTATATAAATGTTTTGCTTAATAAAAATATGATGGTGATATATGCTTATCTTGAAAGTTCTATTGTTTGCCATCAGAAGACTAAATAGAATGAAACAAAGCAAAATTTTTTCAAAAAATAAAAAAAATCATAATGAGAATCTTGCGTTATGTAAAATTTTTTTATTATAATATAATAGAAATAACAAAATAATTTAATTAACATTTTTTTAAATTAGTGAACATTATTCAGAATTTGATTCATCGGTAGAAGAATTTCTGTTGTTTCTACAATATCTTCTATTGTCAAAGGCGGCTGGTCTTCAATAAGTCCTGTTGGTTTTAAATAATCATCTAAAAACTAACCACAATTTTCAGGCTGAAGTTTTACGCATTCAGGGTCCGTTGCATTAAACCACATGGAATTCACAAAAATAGTTCGTAGAATTTTTTATTGTAGTGATATCCAGCATGGTGGTTGCGACAGAGTCGCCCGAGTTGCACAAAAAACACTGTTTAACCAGTTTTTATTACAATATAATGTCAATAAATAACAATGTTACATAGTAGCACGTTCTTTTATTCCGAAAATTAATGGCAGCTGGTCCAAAATGATTCTCAGCATTTACTAGTCTATCGCTATCCACGGCTATACGCAGCAACAATGCTGCGTCCTCTTCTATCGCACCGACTAGTTTACTCAGACGTCTCTGTCGCACATCTTTATTCGCGCCAATATTTTGCGTTTTAAAACTAGACAAATGAAATTGAAATCAGATTTTCGCAGACAACCTTATATCATCACG
Source organism: Druon quercuslanigerum (assembly GCA_010014905.2). Lineage (NCBI taxonomy): Eukaryota > Metazoa > Arthropoda > Insecta > Hymenoptera > Cynipidae > Druon > Druon quercuslanigerum. The sequence goes on from JAAAKG020144202.1 coordinate 27,597, forward strand.
TACGCAATAAAATTATCTTTATTTTTATATAAGGTTGATTGCGTAAACAGATTGGTGCAAAATACTAGTATCGACTCACGGGGGTGAAGGTACGTGTTAAATAGTGGAAACAAATTTTGGCAATATGGCTGCTTATGGAGCGACCGATGCGCCGTGAGTGCCTCCTGGCAGAACTAAATGCACACAGCGAGCATGCGGGCACTTACATTTTTACCACGCTTGTCACTTTGTATTTTTTTTTGTTTCGTAGATTTAGTGTACTTAAACATTAAAGATCGAATACATCTTTTAATGAGTATCGTTTCAGGCTTATGTAGTATGCAAAAGAAGATGTTTTCAGATGAGTTTTTGTAAAAAGAGGCTGTGGAAATATCTTCAAGCGGGTACTCGTGTCCCCTGACCTCGAGAAATGATTTTACATGATGATTTTTCCACATTCAGTGCTGAAACATTAATAACTTCGAAATCCACTAGAATGACAAACAGTATAATTTTAAGCTACCTAGAAAGGACCCTAGATCGGCCTGGCACGGAAGTCAGATTTTTTTACCGGAAGTTCCTATGCCAGTATCACCCCCGTGTATCGAATTAACTGTTTATACCTGCCAAACCAATAGTTATGATGGGAAAGAAATAAACAACCCATAGCTTGCATATTATCTAAGCTTCATACTTTCGATTAGTATATATTTTGTTTCTGGGTCCCGTTTTCGTCCTCCCGTTTTTAAACTACACATCAGTAGAAGTTATCTCTTAAAGAGAATCCCTATCTTTACTTAGCGCCTACAATATTTTTCTGAATACCATAAAGCAACTAAGAAATACAGAAATTTTAATCCCTTTAAAATTATTAAATTTCTCTACTTTTATTTACTCTTTTTCTAATAATAATTAAGTAAAAGGTTGTTTAAAACATAGCATCGTCGTTTTACAATTTCAGGATTAATTTACATGCAGAAGGTTCGGGTAAAAAATAATTTTTCAAATTTTTTATTATGATTATGTACTTTTGTAATTGATAATTTTTGAACAAAGCGAGCACTTTACGATAAAGAGATGTATTCTTGTATACCATTCTACCAGATTTTGCAAGTTCTATGTTTTTGGAGCGCGTTCTAATGCTTCAAACGAAAATTGTGTTTTTAATATGTTGGAGGTTACGTCTAACAGCTCCTACTCGCTTAAAAAAGGATTGAAATCTTATTATTTTCGCCGCCTAGTCTATCTGTGTCCTTTCTGTTTCATGAGTATTCCTGTCCAAGCACTACCAAGAGGTACCAATACTAATGTAGTAATGTAGGCGTACTGAGCAGATGTTCTTCTCAAATCTAAAGGACCCATGATCCCAGCCCACAGTTAACCACCCAGCCACATACCTGACGCAGTTCTCTTTAAGATATCGGACGAGTCAAAACAAAGTTTTATGTCAGAATGTCTTCTGACCGTCTATTACGGGAAAAAATTTATTTACTTGGATATTACTGGAGTAAAATAACTGGAAATAAATTGCCATCAAATAAAGAAGTTTTAAGTGTATTGTTTTTCAACCTTCGTGTGGTGAAGTTAAGTTCACGCGAAAGTTCCAGACTAGCATTGCAGAAGTTTATTATTTTTTGAAAAAAAGCACGAATTCTAACTCAGAAAATAAGAAACTGCATCCCAAAATTAGAATCTTTGTAACGAGAATGAAGGAAATTACAAAAACACGCAGGTAGAACATCGGAGGCTCATAAGAAAAAATAAGAAAATTTAAAATCGAAGCTCAAGGCTATTTTCGACATTGCACATGCAACGCTTTGGGAAATATGAGCATAGAAGAAGATAAGCATTTTTAATTAATCAAAGGTTAAAGGGTCGCCAAGGGTTTATGTTCGGTGTCGATTACGAGGAAGTTATAAGGGAAAGAAAAATTGCAGAACGAGAAGAGGCAACGTTGAACGAGAAAAGAGCGAAACGATCTTGAAATTGAACAACTAAGTGAGTAATGTATAAAAAAATTTTAATCATGCAATTTGCAATACTCCTAGTTTTGTAACATTTCAGTTTTTTAATTTAATTTTGCTTAATTGAATCTCTTCTTTTTCTTTTAAAGCTGAAACTGCCGAATTGACGTCATCTACAATCGCCAGCAGTTCGGAATCAAGTACAGATATAAATATATCAGTTTCTGGAAAATCTACTGATAATATTATGGTACAACCTCGTCTCTCAGATGATACACATCACCACAAGTAAAAAGGGTAAGAGGGAGCCGTACACTAGTGACTGTCGCATTAGCTTTTGTTTGATCTGAAATTGTTATCAGCATCGAAAATGAAAATGGCCAATGCTTTGAATCGCGAAACAGAATCATCAAATGAAAATCTGAAGCGAGTACAACTACAAATCGATGAAGTCCCAGAAGTTATTTACACTGGAATTGAGCAATTTGTTTTCACCGACAATAAACGATTTTTCGAAAGATTTAATTTGAATGATGAATTTCTTAGGACAGAACAACAGAAACAGTATGTGTTTCAAATTGTGAGTGATTATAGCCACCCTAATCCTCATAGTATCCGCATAGTATCTCTTCTGTATCATGCAACAAAAACTAAAAAAAACGGCAAGATCAACTTTTAAATTGGTTGTTACATGATACGGAAGGGATAATATGTGGATATTATTATGATACACTGTAGAGTATCCTTTCCGTTCTTGCGGTACGCTAGGGAGTTAACCCGAAATTTTCGTGTCGAACAATTTTATTTCTTTTAGCCCATTAGACAGGACTTCGGTTCCATTAAAAAAAGTTATTCCTGTCTCCGCATCAAAGAAGTACTAAAAGCAACACACTTATTCTTATTAGTAAAAAATTGAACTATTTTTCTTAAAGTACGCTTTTTGGTAAAGACTAAGATTTTTATGATAAAACTGAAATATTCTTTTTGTTGCATGATACAGAAGGGATACTATGCGGATACTATGAGGATTAGGGTGGCTCTTATTTTCAAAGTTTGAATTTTCTTCACGCTACTTCCCATAATTCGTGTAAAAGTTGACCTCAATCGGACTAAGGGAAAGGTTGCCCCTAGGCCCTAGAAAATCATAAAACCAGACAAAAATCAATTTTATTTGTTTATTTTGCAAAATATTAATTATATGCAAAAAGGTTGATGCAAAAGTTATAGATCTATTAAAAGTGCACATATTTTTTTCTACAACTTTTTCTTCTATGATTGACCGTTTTCGAGAAAAATGCGATTTTTTACTACAAATCTTGACTCAAAGACAATGACTCTTTTTTATAACCTGGAAACTTTCGGCTATAATCACTCACAATTTGAAGCACATACTTTTTCTGTTTTTCTGTCCTAAGAAATTCATCATTCAAATTAAATCTTTCGAAAAATCGTTTATTGTCGGCGAAAACAAATTGCTCAATTCCATTGTTAATAACTTCTGGGATTTCATCGATTTGTGCTTGTACTCGCTTAAGATTTTCATTTGATGATTCTGTTTCGCGATTCAAAGCATTGGCCATTTTTATTTTCGATGCTGATAACAATTTCGGATCAAAGAAAGCTAATGCGACAGTTTCAGAGCTTAAATACCATAAATGATTCATTAGTTTTTTAATGCAATACGAGAGATACCGGGATCGACAGCTTGATATTCATAAAATTTTGACAAAACCCTGAAATCCAGATAAGGTGCTTGAGCAGCAGAAGGCGCAGAGAACCATGCTTAGACGTAAACACTAACAATAAAAATACAAATATCGCAGATCATATTCTCTTCTTCTACAGTTAATACAAATTCACGACAAAAGAGAAAAATTTTTAAGCAAAAAATAGCTTTTGCCATCCACCTCGCATGATGGATAGGCCCCGCAATACGGAAAAATACTCCACGAGGTGGTACTTCGCCAAGGAAAACTATTACGAATTTGAAAAATTCCCTAGAATCCTCTCTAGGCGTTCAAAGTATTTTTAATCAAGGAATCGAGATACGTCGCCTTTATTGAAGTGTTCTTTGACCTTTTCGTTTTCAATACCTGATTGGAAATTATTAACATTGATTCCAGGCCAAGCTTTTTGAAAATTTTTAAAGATCAATACAATAGGACCTTAAGTTTTACCCATCTTTTCCTATAAAACGCTTTTAAAAATAATGTCATATATATGATGTCTACAAGCAAAGTGCAAAACATCTTTTTCTACAAAATTTTCTATCAAAACGCACGCACCTCTTTAACTTCCAATATTCGATGCTGTTATATCGAAAACTAATTCTTTACCATAATCTTAAAGACCCAATTCAACAAGAATTTTACAAGCAGCAGATGCCTGATCTTTTCCAGTCCCAGATTGCAGTACACGCACTTCAAGAAGTTGTTCAGCATCGCCATTCGAAAGAATCACAGGAAGTCGATCAACGGTCTCCTTACCTGTTAACGCTGGGTGTAACTTACCATCTCAGTGCACGAGAGCAGCTTTTAATTTCGTATTCATGAACTGCTCTTTAATTACAGTCGCCTTTTCTGCACGTATTTTTTCTCTTGCAATATGAATGGACGACCTGTTGATGACGAAATCCTGTACATCATGGCCTAGTGCCTCGGTAGTTGCAATCAGAATATGAACTGCATCCCTGTCACTGATTTTACATTTATCTAAGGCCACTGCAAGCTTAGGAGTCACTAGTGTACGGCTCCCTCTTACCCGTTTTACTTTTGGTGATGTGTATAATCTGAGAGACGAGGTTGTACCATAATATTATCAGTGGATTTTCCAGAAACTGATATATTTATATCTGTACTTGATTCCAAACTGCTGGCGATTTTAGATGACGTCTATTCGGCAGTTTCAGCTTTAAAAGAAAAAGAAGCGATTCAATTATGCAAAATTAAATTAAAAAAACGAAATGTTAAAAAACTAGGAGTATTGCAAATTGCATGATTGAAATTTGTTTATACATTACTCTCTTAGTTGTTCAATTTCAAGATTGCTTCGCTCTTTTCTCATCTTTTCTCAGCCATATTTCCCAAAGCGTTGCATGTGCAATGTCGAAAAGAGCCTCGAGCTTCGATTTGAAATTTTCTTATTTTTTCTTATGAGCCTCCGATGTTCTACCTGCCTGTTTTTGTAATTGCCTTCATTCTCGTTACAAAGATTCTAATTTTGGGATGCAGTTTCTTATTTCCTGAGTTAGAATTCGTGCTTTTTTCAAAAAATAATAACAATACACTTAAAACAATACACTTAAAACTTCTTTATTTGATGGCAATTTATTTCCAGTTATTTTACTCCAGTAATATTCAAGTAAATAAATTTTTTTCCGTAATAGACGGGCAGAAGACGTTCTGACATAAAACTTTGTTTTGACTCGTCCGATATCCGAAAGAGAACTGCGTCAGGTATGTGGCTGGGTGGTTAACTGTCAGCTGGGATCATGGGTCCTTTAGATTTGAGAAGAACATCTGCTCAGTACAGCTACATTACTACATAAGTATTGGTACCTCTTGGTAGTGCTTGGACAAGAATACTCATGAAACAGGAAAGGACACAGATAGACTAGGCGGCGAAAATAATAAGATTTCAATCCTTTTTTAAACCAATAGGAGCTGCCAGACGTAACCTCCAACATATTAAAAACACAATTTTCGTT
>JAAAKG020144203.1:0-11177 GCA_010014905.2 Druon quercuslanigerum
GAAGCCTAGCGGCAGCCATGTTGGGTAGTTCACTTGACGACCGTCAGGGCTCGCATTGCAACTTTAAATTCCCAATATCCCCAATGTGCGCCGGCAGCGCTTTATCAAGCCTAGCGGGACTTTGTAGTACTGCTTTGTATTTTTTTTTTTTTTTTAAATCAAATTAGAGTTCTTAAATGCTCAAGAATTCATGTTGAGCAAATGCTCTCAAGAATTTGCTCAACATTTAAGCTCGAAAAGAAAGTTTATAGACCATTTAATAATTACTGCATATATTTCTACAAAAATATTCTAGAGTGGTAATTCCAGAAAAAGTCAGGGAATGTTTAGGGAAAACCTGATAGAGTAAGGAAATTTTAGAAAAACTTAAGATGAAGTGAATTTTATTATTATTGTTAAAAATTGCAACTAATTGGTCGAGGGTTCAAACGGTTTTGTCAAAAAATCATCTTTTTTTGTAGAATTCAACTATTTTTTGTATGAAATTAAAATCCTTTTTGGTTGAATTCAGTTGACAAAACCTTTTTTCTTGTTGAAAATTTAATTATTTTGTTGAAAATTAATTGTTTTAACTTAAAATTTGACTCGTACCTGTTTCAGTTTGGTTTGAAAATTAATCTTTTTTAATTCAAAATCCAACTAATTAGCTAAAAGTTTGCATTTTTGAGTTTACAACTTAACTATTTCGTGGAAAAATTATGTATTTTGTTGAAAAATCGTTTTTTTGTGTGGAAAATTAATCTTCTTGTTTGAAAAAAAAAAATTCTCTGAAAATTTAAGTAATCCAGTCGAATATTTATAATTTTATTTGTATATATAGTTTTTCAGCTAAAAAATTATTTTTTTGATTAAAATCCAACTATTTTATTTTATGATTGTTCTAACTGCTAATTTACCTATTCCATTTATGGTTAAAAATTGATCTTTCTTAGTTATTGGTTGAAAATTTCTTTTTGGTACACAATTAATTTCTGTGTTGAAAAAATTAACTATTTTGTTAAAAATTCTTTTCTTTTTTGGTTGAAGGTTATTTTACTATCTTAAAATTTAAGTATTTTTTTTGGTAAAGAATTTAACTTTTTAGTTGAAATTTCATGCATTCGCTTAAAAGTTAAATTTCTTAGTTGAAGATTTATCATTTCAGTTGAAAATTCACTTTAACTATTACATTTTTTGTAGAAAATTTACCTTTTTTCATGACAATGTAATGATTTTCGTTAAAAAATGTTCTGCTTTTTAGAAAATTGAACTATTCCTTTTTAAGTGTTTCTGGTTGAAGATTCATCACTATGATTAAAAACTAATTTCTTGGAATGAAAATTCTTCTCTTTTAAATTAAAAATTAAAATTCTTAACTAAATATGTATCTATTCCATTCTTGCTTTATATTTTTAGTTGACAATTAAATAATTTTTCTGAAAACTCGTTTTTTCTGTTTTTCAGTTGGAAATTTACATATTTAATGAAACTGTATCATTTTTTTTTTAGTAAATTGATTTTTAAGTCTAAAATTAAATTATCTTGTCGAGAATTCATTTTTGATTTTGTTGAAAATCGATTTTTTTAACTGAAAATTAGTTACTTCTATTTTTACTTAAAAAAAGAATTTTTTCCTTATAAAAAAAAACTAATTTGTTTTAAATTCGTAAATTCTTGCTTAAACTTTAAGTTTTTGTTAAAATTCTACCATTATATTCTTGTTTCAGAATTTATTTCATTTTGTTAAAAATTTCACTATTTGGTTAAAAATGTAACTATTTTGTAAAAAATTTGTAACTGTTTTGGTTGAAAATTTAACTATTTTGTAAAAAATTTGTAACTGTTTTGGTTGAAAATTAATTATTTTGAATGAAAATATAACTATTATAATTTTGCTTGAAAAAATATTTTTTTATGCTGAAAGCTCATATTTCTTAGTTGAAAATTTAAGTACATGGTTAAAAATTCGTCTTCTTTTAGCATAAAATTAATCTTATTTTTGAAAATGTATCTACTTTGCCAAAAATTCGTTTTCATGGAGAAATATTTTTTTTACTAAAAATCTTTAAAATTTTAAATTGATATTTTTAATTTAAATCTCTATGTCGTTGGAAATGCGTTTTTCTTTCGGTTAAATTTTTTTTTTTTGTAATCTTGCAAATGATTTTTTTGTTGAAATTTTCTTTTAATAAGTTGAAAATCTAACTGTTTTACAGAAGATTTTTAAATTTTGTTTAAATATTTTATTAAATTTCGTCTATTTGTATAGAACATTTATCTCACACTATAATATTTTACTATTACACGACTTTTTTTTAAAATAAGCCCTTTTTTGTTGGAAATTCGCTTTTCTTTTGGTTAAATTTTTTTTGTCTTGTTCATAAGTTGGAAATTCCACTATTTTGTAAAAGCTCATGTGTTTTGTTAAAATTTCATATATTTGAATAACAAATTTAACACCTGGATTAAAAAGTTAATCCATTCCATTCTGGATTCAACTATTTTGTCAAAAATTCGTGTTTTTTTAGCCAAAGTTATCTCGATAAAAATATCTTTCTTAAATTGAAAATCAGTTTTTTACAAAAAATTTAGCCAATTCATTTTTCGTTGAAACTATTATATTTTAGATTGTAAGTAAGCTTTCGGTTAAAATTCAACGATTTAACTTTTTGTTTTTCTCACAATTAATTTTTTGGGGAAAAAATCATCTATTTGTTTAAAAGTTAGGCTGCTTTAAAAAAAATTTTTTTTTATTTTTTTGTTAAAAAATCACACTTTAATTGAAAGTTGAACACTTTAGTAAAAAATTAGACAGTGGCTCAAAAGTTGAATTACATTTAAAAATTAAACTATTTTGTTAGAAAATCTTTTTTTTTAGTTTTTTGAAAATTCTTCTTGTTTAGCTAAATTCTTCGAGATAAAAATTCCTCTGTTTTCCTAATTCGAAATGAAATTCTGTTTAACTAAAAATTTAGCAAATTCATTTGTTGTTGTTAAATGTTGTGTGTTTTGTTAAAATTTCATCTATTTGAATAACAAGTTTAACACCTTGATTAAAAAAAATTATTCCATTACATTCTGGATTCAACTATTTTTTAAAAAATTCGTGTTTTTCAGCAATGGAAAATATTTATGGAAAATCACTTTTTTACACAAAATTTTGCGAATTCAATTTTCTTTTGAAACTATTATATTTTAGATTGTAAGTAAGCTTATATCTTTTTAGGTTAAAATTCAACCATTTAACTTTTTGTTTTTCTTACAATTAATTTTTTTGGGAAAAAATCAACTATTTGTTTAAAAGTTAGACTACTTTTTGAAATTTTTTTTTTCGTTTAGGATTCATAATGTGCTTTAAAAATTCAACTATTTGGTGGTAAATTTATTTTTCTTTGTTAAAAATTCACATTTTTATTAAAAATTGAATACTTTAGTAGAAAATTAGACACTCCCTAAAAAATTGAATTATATTTGAAAATTAAACTATTTTGGTTGTAAGCTTTTGTCTTTTTCAGTTAAAATTAAACTATTTAAATGATTTAACTCTTTATTTTTATCAGAATTAATTTTGTGGATGAAAAAAATCAACTATTTGTTTAAAAGGTAGACTACTTTTTAAATTTATTTAAATAAATGAATTTATTTTTTTGTTAAAAAATCACACTTGAATTGAAAATTAAACACTTTAGTAGAAAATTAGACAGTGGCTCAAAATTTAAATTATATTTGAAAATTAAACTGTTTTGTTGGAAAATCTTTTTTTTTTAGTTTGTTGGAAAATTCTTCTTATTTACCTAATTCTTGAGAATAAAAATTCCTCTGTTTTCTTAATTCGAAATAATATTCTGTTTAACTGAAAATTTAGCAAATTTATTTTTTGTTGAAAATTTATCTATAATTTATCTATTTATCTATTTATCTATATGTTTAATTATTTTAATAAAAATGTAATTATTTTGTTGAAGATTTAACTAATTCGTTAAAAAGGCGCATTTTTTGGTTAAAAATTGTTTTTTCGGTTAAAAAGAAATGTTTTAAACTCAAAATTTAATTAATCTTTTTTTATCATATCCTTGTTAGTTAAAAATGAACTATTTCGTTAAAAATTTACGAATGTGTTTAAAAATTCGTCTTTTGGTAGAAGATTAATTTTCCTTATCAAAAATTAATAAATTAATCTATTTTGTGAAAAGCTCAATTATTTTCTAGAAAATGCAACTGTTTTGTTGAAAATTCTATGATCTTCTGATAAGTCAACTTTCTTCGTCGAGAATTAATAATTTTGCTTTAAAATTCACCCTTTTGGGTTAAAAGGGCAATAGCTTGGTTGAAAATTTATCTATTTTTGTTTGAAAATTTAACCCTTATTTTTTGTCAGACTTATTTTTTTGGGCAAAAAAATGAACTATTTCTTTAAAAGTTAGACTAATTTAAAAAAAAATTATTTTTCTTGTTCAAGATTCATAATTTTTTTTTAAAAATTCAACTATTTGGTAGTGCATTTATTTTTTTGTTAAAAAATCACACTTGAATCGAAAATTGAACACTTTAGTAGAAAATTAGACAGTGGCTCAAAAGTTAAATTATATTTGAAAATTAATCTATTTTGTTGGAAAATATTTTTTTTTTTGAAAATTCTTCTTGTTTAGCTTAATGCTTCAGGATGAAAATTCCTCTGTTTTCTTAATTCAAAATAAAATTCTGTTTAACTGAAAATTTAACAAATTCTTTTTTTGTTGAAAATTTATCTATTTGGTTGAGAATTAAACTATTTTGTAAAATTTTATCAATTTGGAAAAAATTCAACTGTTATACATTTAATTATTTTATTAAAAATGTAATTATTTTGTTAAAATTATCTCTCTTAGCCGAAAATTTAATCATTTAATCATCTTATTTAAAAAATTATTTTTGTGGTTGAAGATTTAACTATTTTATTAAAAAAGCGCCTTTTTTCATTAAAAAAGGTTATATTTCCGGTTAAAAAGATATGTTTTGAACTCAAAATTTAACTAATCTTTTTTTAAACTTATCTTTGTTAGTTAAAATGAACTATTTGATTAAGAATTCACGAATGTGTTTAAAGTGGTTTTTTCGGTAGAAGATTAATTTTCGTTATCAAAAATTTATCTTTATAGATTTAAAATTCAGTTATTTTGTTAAAAATTATTCTATTTTGTGTTTTAAAATTCACCCTTTTTGGTCAAAAGGGCAACAGCTTGGTTGCAAATTAATCTATTTTTAGTTGACGATTTAACCCTTCGTTTTTGTCAGAATTATTTTTTTGGACAAAAAAATAAACTATTTCTTTAAAAGTTAGACTAATTTAAAAAAATTTATTTTTCTTGTTTGATCCATAATTTTTTTTTAAATTCAACTATTTGGTAGTGCATTTATTTTTTTGTTAAAAAATCACACTTGAATTTAAAATTGAACACTTATTTTGAAAATTAGACAAGTAGTTCAAAAATTAAATTTGATTTAAAACTTAATCAATTTTGTTGAAAAATCGTTTTTCTTTTTTAAAGAAGCATTTTCTTCTGAAAATCTTACTATGTAATTGTAAAAACTTGAAAGTTATGTGAGACAGTCAATTATTTTTCCGGCAGATGTAATATCCCGAAAAAAAAATTAAATCGTCTGTTTGTCATGTTGGTATAAAAAAGTACGTGGGTTAGAAAAGCATTGAAAAACTGCCGACTTACTCGGATTGCAAGCACAATTTGATAGTTTGTTCTTGAAAAGAGAGGATCTCTATTTGATGAAAACGTGACCAGGTCCGACCTGGAACCGAAATTCGGTGAGGAACAATCCCGTGGGTCGACAAAATAGGCTCGGCCAGTTTCAAGTGCGTGGGTTAGCGCTTTGACGAGAGTGGCGCAGGTGTCCACTCAGCACACAATGCGCGAGAACATACGTACTGCACATGTACATTGCACACGCTCTTTCGAGCCTCGAAACAGAATAAACGTTCGGCCCACGCCATCCGCTCTCCGCAATTGCTGCACGCCCGTGTAAAATTGGATAATGCTGTAGAAATAGGTGGATTTATACGCCGCGAGGAGCACCGGCAGGCTTGTATCCATTCGTTCGTGAACCTCAATCTGACAATCAACGATAGTTCGATTGTCCAATCTGCCAAACTCCCTGGACAATCCAAACCCATTTGCCTGATAAACGTTTTTGCGTACGTCAAAAGGAAACAATTCGAAATGCAATCAGTCAGGGCCGCCTGAACCGTTTCCAATTTTAATGCATAATATTGCGCAATATACTCGATCGAGTACTCGCGCACTGCGGCCCTTCAAATACAAGAATCGTAATCGTCTCTTGCCTTTCCTCTTAGGAAACTACTTTGGTCAGATATTCAAGGATTTACCAAACCAAACACCAAATTAGTTCCATTTTTTTTTGTTTTGCAAAAAATGGTATTTAGAGGTGGCGCAACGACATAAAGTGTAACACGTATTTCTGATAAGCAAAAAACACTTTTTTGTGAATTTTATTCAGCATCGTTAATATTAGCTTAATCGAGTTAAAAATCAACATTTTCCTTCAAAATAAGCCATGGAATATGAATAAAATAATACTTTTTAAACATCACCCTCCCAAATATGTTTTACAGGGTCCCACAAAAACCCCATTTTAAGGTTTTTTCAATAAAGTTGATTATAGTTTATAAAATCCCACTTTATACGTATATTTATACGTTTATATAATTTGTTTAAACAATTTTTTTTTAGCATATTTCTCTTACTAGCGGTTTTTTTAGAAAAATTTCCACTTTTTGTCTAATTGACAAATTAGGTGAGCATAATTATTAAATAAAGTTGACAAAATAAATTGTATTTAAACAATGTATTATTATTGTTAATAATATTCAACTTGAACAATGCTAGAAAATTGAGTTTTTTTTTTTAAATTTACAGCTATTTGTCTACTTTTCACTTAGTGAGGCAATAATTACACGTTAAAAGACATGCTTATTTAAAAAATAGATTATTGTTTATAAGTATATTTGTTTAGAGTAATGCCAAATTTTTTGTTTGTTTTGACTTAAGTTTTACTTTAACTTTTTTTTAAGGAACAGATAACAAGTGAACTTCAACAAGAATCATTTTTAAATAGTATTGTTCTTTTTTAAGCGGATTTTTTATACTCTTTTTGAATAATTTTGGGATTGAAAATATTTTCATATGAGCCTTCTCTTCAGAAAAATATATTTAGGAAAAAGAAAGAGATTGTTTAAAATATGTTTCTCTCCAATCTTTATTTATTATTTTTTCATACTTAAGAAGGCAGTGCAAATTTAAGCAATTCAGAAAATTTGCAACTTTTTAGCACTTATCTAGGAGAAGATAGTTATAAATAATAATAATTTGTTTACACAACTTTTTTGTTAACTTTAGGAAAAACCATAACTATCCGGAATTATTATATATAAATATGGTTATTAACGACAATAATTTGTTTAAACAATGATATTTGCTCAATTTAATTAATTATAAGGTCACTTCAAGTGAAAAATAAATAAATGGTTTAAAATTTCAGGAAAAAATTCAAGTTTATATCATTATGAAAAGATAATACTATAAGCAATAATAAGAAACGGACAAAACCGTGAATTTCTAAATTCCCTAAGTTTTTCTGACTTTTTCCTAAACATTTTTTCATTTTCTCTGACCATTAAAACTTTTTATTTCAGGGTAAATTTTCAATTAAAGAATTAAATGTTCGACCAAAAGAAAATTTTCAACTAATAAGAATAATTTAATTTCAAAGAAGGCAAATTTAAAAAAAAATAAACTCAAACTTTTAACAATATCGCTAAATTTTTTAATAAAGAAATAAATTAGCAAACAAAAGGATACATTTTTTACTGACAAGATAATAATTTACTTTTTTTTGTCATAGTATCTACTTGAAAATCAAATTTTTTGGTCAAAAAAATTTTTCAAATAATAAAACTCATCAAATTAATTTTTTAAATGGAAAATGTAACTATAATGTAAACTTAAAAAATCAACTTTCTACCAAAAAAGATGAATTTGCAAAAAAAATGGAACAGTTTTTTTTAGTCAAAAAATTATTTTTCAATAGAAAAATTCAATAATTTTCCAGGAAATATTTAAATGTTAAATCAAAGAATTTAACTTTTAAGTAATATAAATTTTTTACATAATAGATAGTTGTTCATCGTAATAGTTAAATTTGTAATCAATGAATTGAATTTTGAAATAAAATGATAAATCTTCAACCCAAAGAATTAATTTTAAAGCCATTACATAAATTCTGAAAAAAATAAATAAATTTTCACCTAGAAAAGGAATATTTATATTTTCAGTTAAAATAATTTAAACACACAATTAATAGTATTTTTGACCAAAAAAATTTATTTTTAACAAAACAGTTAAATTTTCTGCCAGAAAAGCAAGATTCGTATTTAACCACTAAAGATAAATTTCATCAGAAAAGTAGAATTTTCATCCAAAAACAATTAGTTTTTAGTTTTTAGATGAAGTGTTCTATCGAAATAAATAAAAAACTATTCTGATGTAACCGTGGATGCTTTTTGAGTATATTTTTTTTAGTCTGACAAATATTGAAATTACTTGCATAAAAGGAAGTTTTATCGTTTCATTGCCAAACTTAAATAAATAAAACTTTTATAAGATCCTTGAGCAATTTAGAAATTTTTTTTTAAATTTTTCAGGCGGGTTAAAAAAGAATCTAGAAGAATTAACAAAGTTCATTTTACAGGATTTAACAAAATATAAGACAAAATTCCAGCCGTTTTAAAAGATATTTAGGACTTTTAAATGTTTATGAAAAGAATTTCTGAAAATTAAATTAAGAATCCAACGACAAAATTTGGACAACCACCGCATCGATATCTGAAAAAAATCTTTTTTTTTTCTTCTTTTTTATTTTTGTCCAGGAGGAGAGGAGATTTTATTCTTTATTTTTTAGGAGAAAAGTTGTTTTTTTCCTATTGCAATAGGAACAGTTTATGGTGGTTGTGCACAACATTTTTTCGTTGGATTCTTGGTTTTATTTTCAGGAATCCTTGACATTAACTTAATTATCGGACGCTAAATAGGATTTTTAATTTGATTTTAATCTCATTTAAATTTCTTAAATTTAAATTTATCTTAATTGGATTGGATTAAATTCTTTTTGCCTTGATAAGGGTGATGTATGAGTGCCGAAACGTTAAAAAAGGGGATTTGGTTGGTTGAATTCTCATTTTTCTTTCCTCTTTCCTCTTTTTTTTTCTTCTTTTTTAATTTTTTTCTAGGAGAAGAGGATTCTTTTTCATTCTTTTTTAAGAAAAATGTTTTTTTTTAGATTGCAATGGGAACATTTAATGGTGGCTGTCCACATTTGGTCGTTGAACCCTTAATTTTATTTTCAGGAATTCTTTACATTAACTTGATTATTGGACGTCAAAAAGGCTTTAAATTTGATTTGAATCTCATTTAAATTTTTTAAACTTTAACTTAGCTGACTTGGATAGGATTTAATTGTTTCCTTGAGAAGGGTGCTGTATGAGTGCCGAAATGTTAAAAAAGGTGATTTAGTTGGTTGACTTCTCATTTTCCTTTTCTCTTTCTGTTTCCTTTTTTTTTTTTTTTGTTTTTTTCGCCCGGAGAAGAGGAGATTTTTTCATTCTTTTTTAGAAGAAAAGTTTTGTTTTAGATTTCACTTGAAACATTTGATGGTGGTTGTCAAAATTTGGTCGTTGGATTCTTGGTTTTATTTTCAGGAATCCTTTACATTAACTTTATTATTGGACGTTAAATAGGCTTTAAATTTGATTTCAATCTCATTTAAATATCTTAAATTTTAATTTTTCTCACTTGGATTGGATTAAATTTTTTTTGTCTTCATGAGGGTGCTGTATGAGTGCCGAAATGTTAAAAAAGGGGATTTGGTCGGTTGCTTTCTTATTTTCCTTTCCTCTTTCCTTTTTTTCTTCTTTTTTAATTTTATTCAGGAGGAGATGAGATTTTATTCCTTCTTTTTTGAGATAAATGTTGTTTTTTCAGATTGCAATGGGAACAGTTTATGGTAGTTGTGCAAATTTTTTCGTTGGATTCTTAGCTTTATTTTCACGAATCCTTGACATTAACTTAATTATCGGACGCTAAATAGGATTTTGAATTTGATTTGAATCTGATTTAAATTTCTTAAATTTAAATTTATCTGACTTGGATTGGATTAAATTCTTTCTGTCTTGATAAGGGTGATGTATGAGTGCCGAAATATTAAAAAAGGGGATTAGGTCGGTTACTTTCTCATTTTTCTTTTCTCTTTCTTTTTCCTTCTTTTTGATTTTTTTCCCGGAGAAGAGGAGATTGTTTCATTCTTTTTTTGGACAAAGGTATTTTATCAGATCGCACGGGAAACATTTAATGGTGGTTGTTCAAATTTGGTCGTTGGATTTTCGGTTTAATTTTCAGGAATCCTTTACATTAACTTAATTATCGGACGCTAAATAGGATTTTTAAATTGATTTTAATCTTATTTAAGTTTCTTAAATTTAAATTTATCTTACATGGATTGGATTTAGTTTTTTTTGTCTTCATAAGGGTGATGTATGAGTGTCGAAATGTTAAAAAAGGGGATTTGGTTGGTTGAAATTTCATTTTTCTTTCCTCTTTCCTCTTTTTTTATTTTTTTTTATTTTCGTCTAGTAGAGAGGAGACTTCATTCATTCTTTATTAAGAAAAATGTTGTTTTTTTCTGATTGGAATGGGAACATTTGATGGTGGTTGTGCAAATTTCTTCTTTGGGTTCGTGGTTTTATTTTCAGGGATCTTTGACATTACCTTAATTATCGGACGCTAAATAGGATTTTGAATTTGATTTTAATCTCATCCATATTTCTTAAATTTAAATTTATCTGACTTGGATTGGATTCAATTTTTTGTGCCTTGATAAGGGTGATGTATGAGTGCCGAAACGTTAAAAAAGGGGATTCGGTTGGTTGACTTCTCATTTTTGTTTCCTCTTTTTTGTCTTCCTTTTTAATTTTGTCTAGTAGAGAGGAGATTTTATTCATTCTTTTTTAAGAAAAATGTTGTTTTTTTCAGATTTCAATGGGAACAGTTTATGGTGGTTGTGCAAATTTTTTCGTTGGATTCTTAGCTTTATTTTCACGAATCCTTGACATTAACTTAATTATCGGACGCTAA
>JAAAKG020144204.1:0-11177 GCA_010014905.2 Druon quercuslanigerum
TTTAGCAAACGGAATGAAAGATCAATGCAGACAATCAAGCGTGATAATTTCCGAAATTCAGGTGATTAATGATCGTCCATTCATGATAGCTGATTTTAATTGAGTAACTATTGTCTCACTTAACTACGTTTGTATGTTTGGCATTCGTTAAGAAACGCTATTGATTGTACTATTGGTTTTGTGGGACCACTGTAAAACATGATTTATTCTTGGAAATACAAAAATTACCTATTAAAGATTCACTTGTTATTATTAATATGTCCGATTAAGATGCCCTGCAATTTTAAGTCCAATTGGATAATTTTTAGAGGTATTGGTAATTAAATTCGAAACTAGATGACAAATCAAATTTTGTATTAAAAATTACAATATTTGGAATTGAAAAAGGGAAAAGGAAAATTCGTTCGCACCCTCTCCCTTTTCCAGCTTTATCAGTGCCACATTCACAAATTTCGGGCCTTCAGGCCATGACAGTTTTTGTGCCCTCTTCCCGCCACTAAATATAATTTTCGAAAGCAGCCTCTAGTATGCTATTGTTTTTCGATAACCAATAAAGTTCATTTATTTTACCAAAAGAAAATTCTATTTTATACGCTTAACTAAATAACTTTATTCATACACGTAAAAACTTGTTTTTAAGTTTTAATTTTTCACTAATAGAAAAAAGATGAATCCAAAAAAATATTCAAATAAAAAAGAGAAATAATTATTGCGTATTTTTAATACTGCCTTCTCGCTTTCGTTTGCGCAAATACAATGATAACTTCATCGAAATTGGTGCCAAAAAGCATGCTAAAGCTGAAAGACGTTCGTTTCCAATTGAGTTCCTTAAATAATTTTGTATTTGCTTTAAAACAGAAAAAATCGCTCTCTGCTAGTATTCACTGATAATATACTCAGATACATTCGAACTACGACTTCAAGATTTGTTTTCTCCAGGTTTAAGTTGATTCTTGTAGTCTGTAGGGGTCTTCTTGTAGGTGTAAACTTCGATTAATGTCAGTAATTTCAATCGGCAAGTTTATGATAATTCTAGCAACATTCATAATTTGTTGATTAATTTCATATTTATTTAAAACAAATTTAATAAGAAAGTGGATTATTCTGAAAAACTTGCTCTTTTATCCTAGAAAAATTCTATTTCTAGTAAAATAGATTAATCTTAAAACTTAGAAGACAAAATTGATAAAAATAGTTGAATTTTGATCTGAAATAAAGTTCACTTTCCTTTTCAAAACCAAAGTATGGTAAAAAAATAATTTTCAACAAAAAAAAACGAATTTCCAACAAATGCGCCAGATGCGCCCAGATGATGAATTTTCTATCAAAATAAGATACAGTTTTAACAAAATATATTATTTTCAACTCAAAAAGATAAATTTTTGACAACAAATAGAATAAAATTCCGTTTTAAGTCAGAAAAATATGTTTACAACCAAACAAAATAAATTTTTAACGATATAGTTTGATTTTCAACCAAACAGATGAATTTTTAACCGAATATTGAATGTTTATAAAAAAATTTACAACAAAAGAAATGGTTTAATTTTTAATTAATAAAAGTTTATTTAAGAAAAAAATCTAATTTTCAACCGAAGAAATAAAATTTCAAACACAAAGAATAATATTCTATACAAATAGAATAACTTTAAACAAAATACATGCATTTTCAACCAAACATTTTAATTTCTAATAAAATTTTCTACTTAGCAGTTGAAATTTTAACCAAAAAGGTTATTTTCTCCCAAAAAAAGACAAATTGTCAAAAATAGATAAATTTCGAACTAAAAAAAATCAATTTTCAACAAACAAGAAAATAGGGTATTTTTCATTTAGAGGAATAAGTTTTTCAGCAAATAAAATAAAGTTTCAATGAAATAGTTAAATTTTCAACCAAACTCATGAATTTTATACCAACAAGATTTTTAGTTAAAAAATTACTTTTCATGAAAAAAATCTTATTTTTAACCATAATAATAAATTTTCAACGAAATATTTTAATATTTAATAAAAGTGTAAACCTCAAATAGTTTACATTTTAAATAAAAAAGTGCAATAGTGAACATAAAGGCGAAGTTTATACAAAATATAGAAATTTTTAAACAAATAAGTTAAAATATTTAAAAAATAAAAAAAGTAACATTTGCTTGCGAGAAAACATTTTATTTCGCTGATTTTACAAAAAAATTTATGAATTTTGAATAATCTAGAGATTTTGGAAACACACAAAAATTATAAATTAATACTAACACAATCTTGATCTGTCTCTGTCCCAATCAGTTTTTATTTTATAAAAATAATTTTAAGTTTTTATGATTTTAAAATGTGGGGTGAATGAGTATGGAAGACTTTGAAACAATATTTTTAATTTTTCAGGATTTACAAATTTCTTAGGTGAACTGAATTTTCTCCGCGTGTTAAGAGAATAAAAAATATTCTGAAGGTTTTCAAGAGAAAATTGAAAAAAGCTCACAAAACCTTTTGAATTATTTCCTGACATTTTCAAAAAGTGTCTTAACTTTTTTTTGAGTTTTTTGAAAGAAAAATTGTTTTATTTCGATGTCGAGTTTCTACTTTAGGAACCTTATGATAATTTTAGCAAAGTTTATAACTTCGATTAATGTCAGTAATTTCAATCGGCAACTTTATGATAATTCCAGCAACATTCATAATTTGTTGATTAATTTTATATTTATTTAAAACAAATTTAATAAAAAAGTGGATTATTCTGAAGCTGCAGCTTTATTAAAAGTATAAAAGTAATTTGTTTTAAACATCATAGAACTTATCAAGTAATTATAAGCGTTAACGGAATTATTATTAAGTTTTCAATTAAAAAGACTGAAATCGAAAAAATTCTCTTGACAAATGCCAGAATAACACATTTGCTTAATAAATTCTTTTAAAAAAATCATAAAGTTTATTAACTATTGATAAATGTTGCTGAATTTACTATGAAGGTCCTAATTAAAAATTCCAAAATAAAAAAAAAATTTCTTTAGGCAGATGCCCTAATAATGAATGAATTAATTAAAATTATTTTTAAAAATCATAAAATGGATCAATAAATTGCGAATTTTTACTAAAATTATTATGAAATTTTTGATTAAGAAAGTTTGCATCGAGAATAAAACTTTCCTTTCTAAATGTGCCCTACCTATACATTTCTTAACTAAATTTGTTAAAAAAATTCATAAAACTTATCAACTAGACATAGGTTTTGTTGAAAATGTCATGAAGTTCCCAACTGAAAGAACTGACATTGAGATAAAGAATTTTTCTGCCGCAAAATAGCCGAATAATGCATTTTTTTATGAAATTTTTGGTAATAAATCATAAGAATAAGGAAAAAACTATACATGTTTTAAAAATTATCATAAAGTTCCTAATTAAAAAAATGGCATCAAAAACGCGCATTTTTCTATTAAATAAAGACGAAATAATTCATTTTTACAGTAAATTCGTTTTTATTACTAAAAATGATAATCTTAAGAAGAAATTTCTTCATTGTAATTATTTTTTGTATGGATAAAGCAAAATATCCTACAAGTTTTATTTTATATTTTTTACGCATCTCGCGTCTTTTGGCGTAATATTAAAATTTCCGATTTTCTTCAAATTGCTTACGATAAAAAAAATTATTTATTGAATGATAAATAAAAAATAAAAAATTGGATAATGGTTAAAAGACATATTGCAGAATTTTTTAAAAGCTCTAATTTTTCTTTGAGAAATGATGAGGAATGATGAGAATGTAATAAATAATTCAAAACTTGTAGCTCTTTTTGCGGGTAAACAATTTTTATTAAATCTTTTTTTTGTAAGCTTCGTTATTTGTTCACAAATTCTTTTTCTTTTTTTTTTCATTTTCAATGTAAATATTTTTTAGGATCACAATTTTTGTTATTTCAACTTTTTTCGCATCCTGCATAGTTGAACCAAAAAGTAGAATTTTTCATTTTTCAATATTTTTTGTGCAATAAAAATTTAAATTTTCAATTTTCTGAGAAAATCTAAAAATTTATTATCAGAAGTTTGTAGGGCTTTCAAAAGTAAATGTTTTTCTCCTCTTGAATTTTTTTTGAACGGCTTAAAATTTTGTTTTTCGATTGATTTTGAAGATTTTTAAAATTCTATAACTCTGAGTATTTTTTTTTTCTTGAAAAAAGTAATTTGAATAAACTGTTTGTCTTTTTGAATACTATAAACATCCGTGTATATAATTTTTTAATTAAAAAAAAAATTGTCTCACAAATTTTCAGAATGCGCTTACTTTTTGAATTTTTATTTAAAATTACTGGTTAAAGAACTCGTCCTTTCTTTTAGGATCTAAAAAAATGTGCTAAAGATCGATTCGATTCGTTCATTATTTTGTGAGTTTTTCGTGGTTACGGACGGCCGGACGGACGGACTGCCGGACAGACAGACAGATTTTAGGATCCAGGGGGTCTCGAAACGTGAAGATTCGTTGAAAAACTGTGGTGTCAAATTTCCGACAATTCTAATACTTTCTTAATCATAAATCATAAGAATGTAAAAACTGTAAAATTATGTAAAATCGTAAAAAAACATTCAAAAAAATAATTTGCTTATAAAAGTCTGGTTTCTTTATTACATAACATTGGAATATCTTTAACCAATGTTACTCCATTAAACTTAGGCGATTTCAAAACTTTTAATGTTATTGACGAGCAGCGGGAACGTTAAATAAAAAAATGGTAATTTCTTTCGCCTTAATTGTTTATTTATAAAAAAATTAAAAGCTTACTTTAAAAGTCTGGCTTGTTAATTCTCTTAAAAATCTCATATCCGTTTCAAAAGATTTTTTTGTCAAAATTATAGTCCATAAATAAAAAATTGAGAAACAGGGATTAGAAATAAAACAGGAGTTTTCAGCAGCTAATATTTTTATTTTAATCAACAAAACGTTGTTTACTTAGGTTCCAAACCACGCATATCATAATAAAAAGATTTTTTTTAATGAATTCCAAACGTACAAAAAAAAATTTTTATCAGCCAATTGTTAATCAATTAGAATCAGCCAATTGCTAGTCAAGTAGAATCAGCTAAAACTAATAGATGGTCATTAGATACCTTACCTAAGGAAATGATCACGCTTGATTATTTGTGCTGATATTTTATAAGCGCTAGCTGAATTTAATGCATTAACAATTGGCTAATTAAAAAAAATTAATAGTTTTGTATTTTTAAGCGATTAACTGATCCGCCCTGTGGCACTGCTGAATCGAGAAATTCTGGAATTTACCCCCCTGGTGGATAATATCCAGCAGGAACTTGAGCTGCTTGTTGTGCCCAAGGACAATCAGGCTTGGGTGAAGGTTTGGCTGAAGCTAATTCTGTAACAAGGGATTAAAAATTAAATGAATTATTTAGAAATTGAGAAATTTATTCTAAAATAATTAATACCTGGCCTTTTCAATTTAAGAAAAAATACTAGTAATCATGTCTACACGTTATAAAAATAAAATAAAAAGCAAGACAAAATGCTGAAACAAAGTATGATTATCAAATCTATAATTTTTAAGATAATCTTAAAATATAATTGAAATAATTCTGCACAGCGAGATTAATATTTTTTTTCAAATTTTTTATTCGGAAGAAATTGCTACAACAAAAGGTTAAGAAAAAGGGAAGTGATAGCTTTTGTTTTTTCACAAAACATTAAATAATTGTGACTCATCTAAGCAATTCAAAAACTGTTCAACTGCTAAAAAGAAATTATTTAGAAATTACAAATTATTTAACAAATAGGTTTTGCAAATACTTACCAAAAATAATTGCCAAGGTGCAGAGCAGGGCAAGAAAAGCAAAGACGAAGTTCATTTTTAAGGAATTTGGAGAATGGTACTTCGAGAAGTTCTTTCTGAGTTATGAATTTTCAGAAAAATTGTGGTCAATATATACCCCAAATCTCCCTCTAAACTCTGATGAGTTGCATATGCTAAGAAGGCTAAGTAGAATGTAAAAAGTTTTAATTTTAGATTTCGAGCGTCTAGAAATTTTCCATTTCAATACATACCTAATATTTTCCTATACGCCACATGTGCGAGTCCTTGTTTATTTTTTAACATTCTTGGTCAAGGTAACGGATCTGGCTAAAACGTCAAATTTATTGCACATGCTGACCTAAATGCATACCTTAAGTATTAAGTTAATATAATTGTTTACGGAAACGTTTTTTTTATACACATATCATGGAGAGTTTTTTGCTTGAAAATAAAACCAAAAATGTAACGGACAAATTTGGACAACCACCACAAAATTTTTCTATTGCAACCTGTTTCTTTTTTTTAACAAAACAAAAAAAAAGGAAAGTAAATGAACAGAAAACCAACTCAATCCCTTTTCTTTTATTTGTTATTTCTTTAGTCTTATTTATTTGTACTATTATGGAACCACAATAAAAAACATTTGTAAAACATAATCACAAACGTTTCGGCATCATAAATGATTAGTTATTCCGGCATTTTTTGAAGAATTTTTTTGATGTCAGTCTTTTTAATTGGAAACATAATAATAATTTCGTTAACGCCCATAATTTCTTGATAAATTCTATGATGTTTGAAACAAATGAATTCAGAATATTGTTCATTCAGGCGATTGTCGCAGAAATTTTTTTTTTAATCATAGTATTTTCAGTTCAAGTTTCCCATTACTTTTATTCTTTTAATAAAGCTGCAGCTTCATTAAATTTGTTTTAAAAAAATATACAAAATGTATAAACTTATTATGAATGTTGCTAAAATTATTATGAATTTTCCGATTAAAATCACTCACATGAACCAAAATTATAAATTTTGCAAAAATTATCATAAGTTTCCTTATGTAAAAACTAGAAATCGAAATAAAACTATTTTTCTATCTAAAAATGCCAAAAAAGTTTTAATTATTTTTGAATTGTCTCATAACTTTTGAATATTTCTAAAACTTACTCGAATTTTTTCTGGAATTATAACATATGGCAAAATTGCAAAAGTTTGCTTTGAAATCTTTAAGACAATTTTTAAAGATGTCAGGGAATAATTCAAAATGTTTCGTGACATTTTTTCAAGTTTCTCTTGAAAACCTTAAGAATTTTTTTTATTCTTTTAACACCCTAAAAAAATCAGTTAAGCTAAGAAATTTGTAAACCCTGAAAAATTAAAAATATTATTTTAAATTGTTCCATACTCATTCACCCCACATTTTGAAACCATAAAAACTTAAAATTATTCTTATGAAATACAAATTCATTCTAACAGAGACAAATAGGGATTGTATTAGTATTAATTTATCATTTTTGTTTGTTTTTAAAATATCTGCATTATTTAAAATTTAAAATAGAAAATATTTAAGTTGCCATTAGTTCATTCAAAATTTCATTTAAAAATCACTTTGCACTGAAAGCTAATGGTTGTCCTAATCTCTCTAACTTTTATTTCTCTAATTGTCTTGTAAGTATATATAAAAAATATATATAAAAAATAAAAGTAAAGGTTCTATTTTCGTAAAATCACAGAAAAAAATATTTTCTCCTAAGCAGATATTGTTTTTTTATTTTTTAAATATAAAAACTTATTTTGTTGAAAATTTCTACACTTTGTTGAAACTTTGTCTTTTGTGGCAACTAATTCACTTTTTTAGTTGAATGTCAAATATTTGAGATTTAAACTTTTATTAATTATTAAAATATTAGAAATAAGTTTTTTTAATGAAAAGTAATATCTTCAACTGAAAATCTTTTTAGTATAAAATTCATAAGAATTTGTCTTTTTTGGGCGAAAATAACCGTTTTGGTTAAAAATTCAACTGCTGGGTAGAAAACTTGTATTACAAATTAAAATATTTGCTTAAAAATGCATGTCTTTTGTTCAAAATTATTCTATTTGTATAGAATATTAATCTTCGTGTTTAAAATTTTATTTCTTCGGTTGAAAATTAGATTTTTGACTTAAAGAAGTTATAGTTAATTAAAAATTCAGCCATATTTTTCAATATTTTCGGTTAAAAATTCACCTGTTTGGTTTGAAATTAAAATATTTCGTTAAAAATTTATTTTGTTTGGTTGTAAACATACTTTTCTAACTTAAAATTACATTTTATTCTATTTGTTTTTAAAAATTTATCTTTTATAGTTAAAAATCTCATAGCTAATCGTACGAGAAAATGCCACACGAGGGCAAAGTTTTAGTTGGTGTCAAAGATGAATAACGAAAATAAATTATAGTTGATAAAAATTGCAATTTTTAACCGTTTTTATAAAAAAATTAAGCAGGGAAGTTTATATATAATGAAAAATGTTCCTAATCGTAAATTGAGGTTTTGCAACAGGTTCACGGTAAATTATGAAATTTTGTTTATCATCAATATTTTTTATTAACAAATGAAAAGTTTATTTGCTGTAAAAATCAGAAATTTTTAGACAATTCAAAATATTTAAATTATTTTGAGCAACGGACTGTCAGCTAAAACTGCTCAAATATGTCAATCAAAACAAAAATTGTCTAAATCTTTTTTTTTTGCTCAGAGAAGCTGAAAACAGGTTTATACATTTTTTCTTTCTAGTAAATAACGAGTTGGTTAAAAAAGTTTTATCAGGAAAAAACTGACAACGGTTTTTAAAATATAACAAAAATATTCGTAATGAGTATATTTTCTTAACTTCCTTAACAAAAGTTTATTTGAAAAAATATTTTGCATACGAAAGTTAAAA
The DNA here is from genome assembly GCA_010014905.2 of Druon quercuslanigerum. Taxonomy (NCBI): domain Eukaryota; kingdom Metazoa; phylum Arthropoda; class Insecta; order Hymenoptera; family Cynipidae; genus Druon; species Druon quercuslanigerum. The sequence continues at coordinate 8,714 of JAAAKG020144204.1, forward strand.
AGTAAAAAGTTTTTAGCTGAATTTATGGAAAGGAACAAATGTTTTTTAAATATTATACAGAATGTTTTTGAAAATAAGTAATTTTTAGAAATGAGGGATTTTTTAGATAATTAATTTTCCAAACATAAAAAACCCAATAATCTAAAAAGATTAATTCAGTGTCAAAAAAGAAATTTTGCGTGATATTTATCAAAAAAAACGTTTCAATAAACATTTATTTAATTGACAACATAGGCGTGTTTGGTTACCTTGACCAAGAATGTTTAAAAAATAAACGAGGACTTGCACCTGTGCATCACGTTGTATTTATAAATTTCTGGGTTCTAGTTGTCTAAAATCAATAATAATTTATGTTTTAATTAGCCTGCCTAATATACGCAACCCATATGAGTGTAGAGGGAAATTTAAGGTATATATTGACCACAATTTTTCTAAAAAATTAATACTTAGAAAGAACTTCTCCAAGTATCATTCTCCACATTCATTAAAAATGAACTTCGTCTTTGCCTTTGTTACCCTGATGTTTGCCTTGGTGGTTATTCTTGGTAAGTATTAGGCAAACCAATTTTTTAAATTATTTGTAATTTATGAATTATTTATTCTTGGCAGTTTTAACATTGTTCATGTTTTGAGATTATCTTTTATATTATAGATTCCCCAACTATCCTTTGTTGCTTCTTTACCTTGTCTTGCTTTTTATTTTGTTTTTACAAAATGTAGACATGCCTACTAGTATTTTCTTTGTAAATTAAAAAACCTAGGCATCAATTATTTTAAAATAAATTCTTCAGCTTCTTAATATTCATTAAATTTTTACTCCCTTGTTATAGAATTAGCTTCAGCCAAGCCTTCACCCAAACCCATGTGTCCTTGGTCACAACAAGCTGTTCAGGCTCCAGCTGGATATTATCCACCAGGAGGGTAAATTTGAATATTTTCCGAGTCAGCAGTTCCACAGGACGGACCCGTTAATAGCTTAAGAAATGCAAAACCAAAAAAAAAAATAAATTGGCCAATGGTTTATCTGTTAAATTCAGTCAACACAAATAAAAGTTTAGCCTAATCATCGTCTATTAGTGTCAGCTGAGTCTACTTGACTATTATTTGACTGATTAAAATTTTTTTTTTACATTTGGCATTTATTTAAAAAAATTTGTTTTATGATATTCGTTGTTCGGAACCAGTGTAAACCATATTGTCTTGCTTCAAATAAAAACATTTGCTGCTGAAAATCCTTTTTTCCTTTCTAATTATTTCATGAGCAAACTAAACTTTGGTGGACTTAACCACATAGTTTTGTTGAAGTAGAACAATTTGTCTTAACCAATAATTATTTTGTTACGGGCAAAAGAAAGTGCCCGATTTCGAAGTCAATACCGATCAAGCCCTGATATGGCCCTTATCAAGAGAATTGATGCGGCCCTCACTTGGGCCCGATCGGGCCTGACCAATTTCCTACTGCAACTGTTCTGTTTCCGATTTTAACAAACTTGTTATAGAGTTATACTTTTTGGTTAAAATTTCAAATATTTAACTATTTAACTATTTGGTTGAAAAGTCGACTGTTTAAACTGTTTGTCTTTCTTAAATAAAAATGCAAATTCTCGTTGGAAAATTCAAACTCTTTGTTAAAATTTTTTTTGGGTTGTTTAAAATTAACCAGTTTTAGCAGAAATTATAACTTATAACATAACAGAAATGAAATCTTTTCTGGATTAAAATTAACCTTTTTATGGATTTCTTTTTGAACAAAAATTCAGCTTTTTAAAGAAAAATTTTATCCTAATTGGATAAAAATGAAAATTTATAGTCGATAATTTAACTATATGATTAAAAAGACATCCTTTTGGTTGAAAATCCCACTGATTTTTTTATATTTTAACTATTTCTTAGTAAATATACTTTTAATTTGAAATTTATATGCTGATGTTGAAAACAGAACTGAAACTTGTGTTTTTAAATACAAAATTCTTTTTTTTTATAGAAATTAATTTTTTATTAAAAAATTTATATTTTGATCTTCAAAAGTCGACTGGAATCTTTTTCCAATAAAAATTCAACTACATTAGAAAATAATTTTAATAAAAATTCATCTGGTTTGGATATAAATCCACACTTTTAGTAAAGAATTTAAAAATTTTGTAAAAAATAAGTTGTTTGTTAAAAATTCGTCTTTTTAGATTCAAAATTAAATTTTTTTCGAATTAATTTATATTTTGTTTAAAAATTCATATTTTGACCGTGAAAAGTCGATTGAAAACTTTTTTAACAGAAAATTCATGTAGTTTTGCAAAATTTATCTTTGTTATTAAAAAGTTCATTTGTTTCACTAGAAATATCACTTTTTAAATGAAAATGCAACTTTGTATAAAATACTTTTTTTTATTTCAAATAAATTAATAAATTTGAAAACTAATAATTTCTATCAGAATTACTGGTTTATTCTGTTTATAAAAGATACTCT
>JAAAKG020144205.1:0-11177 GCA_010014905.2 Druon quercuslanigerum
ACCATGAAATTTTGCCATTGCGACCTAAAAAAAAACTTTTCTTTCAACCCCCCCCCCCCCTCCCCCACCAAGACGAAAAAAATTCGTTTTTACATTTGCAAAAAAAAATAAAAAAGAGGAAAGAAAAATGAGAAGGCAACCAACCAAATCCCCCAAAAAATAAAGAAAAAAGGACGATAGAAATATTAAAAACAGAAGAGATTTTTTCCCGCTCCTTTTCATTTTCTTTTTCAAATGTCAAAACTAATTTTTTTCTTTTTTTTTTATGGGGAAAGGAGAAGAAGCAAAGGGGTTTTTTTCAGACTGCAATGTAAACATTTTATGGTGGTTGTCCAAATTTGATCGTTAAATTTTTTATTTGATTTTCAGGACGTTTTTACATTAACTTGATTATTGGACGTTTCATTGCTTTTTTAACGTTAGGAACAAAATGCCATCTGACCGAGTAAAACCAATCGCGGATTCGGATCCAGCGACCCTAAAAACGTAAAGAAATGTTTGTTTCGTCTGGTGGACAAGAACTGTTTTTTGTGTTTTTTTAATATAAATAAAGCAATGAAACGTCCAATAATCAAGTTAATGTAAAAACATCCTGAAAATAAAATAAAGAATTTAACGACCAACTTTGGACAAGCACCATAAAATATTTCCATTGCAATCTAAAAAAAACCTTTTCTTCTTCTCCCCCCCCCCCCAAAAAAAAAAGAAAAAACTTCGTTTTTACATTTGGAAAAAAAATAAAAAAGAGGAAAGAAAAATGAGAAGGTAACCAACCAAATCCCAAAAAAAAGAATGAAAAAAAAGGACGAAAGAAATAATAAAAACAAAAGAGATTTTTTTTCCCCTCCTTTTCATTTTCTTTTCCAAATGTCAAAACTAATTTTTTTTATGGGGAAAGGATAAGAAGAAAAGGTTTTTTTCAGATTGCAATGGAAACATTTTATTTTGGTTGTCCAAAGTTGGTCGTTAAATTCTTTATTTTATTTTCAGTACGTTTTTACATTAACTTGATTATTGGACGTTTCATTGCTTTTTTGAGGTTAGGAACAAAATGCGATCTGACCGAGTAAAACCAATCGCGGATTCGGATCCAGCAACCCTAAAAACGTATAGAAATGTTTGTTTCGTCTGGTGGACAAGAACTGTTTTTTGTGTGTGTTTTTTAATATCATCTGATTTATTTTTCTTTTAGCTTGGTTTTTTTAGTTATTCTAGGATTTCAAGTTGAAATATTGAGTATTTTTAACAAAATAGTGGAATTTACAACCAAAAAAGACACATTTTTAACAAAAGAGTTGTATTTTCTGCCTCAAAAGTTTATTTTTTTTAGAAAACATTTCACATTTAAATAAAATAGTTGAATTCTCATGAATAAAAAAAAATTACTTTCAACCAAACAAATAAATTTACAAAAAAAGGTTAAATTTCTCAATCAAAGAGACGAATTTTTTTAAAAAAGTTTAATTTTTAACTAGACAGTTCAGTCTTCGACCAAAAAAGATGAGTTTTTTTTTAAAAAGTTAAATTTTTCACAAAACAATTAGAGTTCGAACCAAGTATTTGAATTTCCCGTTTTTAATAATATTTTTATGCAAACAGTTACATTTACAAAGAAATATTTTACATCGGAAGGAAACATGACAAACTCTCAACAAGATAGTTTAAATTTTAACTAAACATTCAAATTTTTTATAAAAAACAATGACTTTTTTATAAAATAGATAAATTTTCAAAAAATACTTAAATTTTCAATTTAAAAAAATCATTTGAACAAAAACGCAGCATTTTAGAAATAAATAGTTTATGCCAGAAATCAATGAGAAGAAATCTTAAGAAAAAAAAAATTTTAACCAAAAAGTTTAAATCTTAAGAATTAATTTTAAAGCAGAAAAGATTACTTTTGATAAAAAATGTAGAATTTTAAACGAAATAGTTTATTTTTAAACCAAAGGGATGAATTATGGACCAAAAACATTATAGTCGAGTTTTGATTTAACAAAAATTAACTTTGAAACATTAAAAATAAATTCTTAAATAAAAAATATGGCCTCTTAACAAAATATTTAAATTTTCAACAAAATAATTAAATTTCCAATAAAATAGTAGAATTTTTAACGAAAAGTGATCAACTTTGAACAAAAAATGAAAAATGTAATAAAAAAATTAGCAAATAAAATCCATCAATTTTTAGAAAAACATGTAATATGTAGTTCACTTTTTAGTTTAGAAAATTATTTTTTAATAATATAGTTAAGTCTTTAAAAAATAAAATGAATTTTTAATAAAGCAGTCTAACTTCGAACTAATTAGTTGCTACCAAAAAGAAGATGTTTTAACAAAATTGTTGCATTTTTAAGTAAATAATTATGTTTCTAGCCAAATAGTGAAAACTTTTATGAAAAGTTATTCAAAATGAAAAAAAACAACAACTATTTTTCAATAAGAAAAAATGACTTTACTAACGAAAGCTGAATTAGTAATCGAAAAGCACGGATTTTTTAAAATAAAAAGATGAATTTTCAACAAGAAGTTGAACTTTTGTACTAAAAAAATGAATTTTTAACAAAACAGTAGAATTTTTAAGAAAAGAAATTAGTTATAAACCGAAAAAAATACTATTTGACAAAAAGTCGAAAATTAAAAAAAACTGCAATTTATAGAACTATTCAAGGAAAATATTATTAAAAATAATGGTAAAAAGCCTAAACAATAATTTTTGTTAACAATGATATGCATAAAAATTCAAGAAAAAAATTTTCATTGCAGTTTTGGACAACCATGAATCTTAAATTTAATATTTTTTTGCTGCAAATCTAAAAAACACTGCGAATCTTTTTTTAGAAATCTAAAATAGAAGAAAAATCGCTTTTAAGATCGAATCATCAACTCAGGAAATTGCATTTTATTTCCAGTTAGCTCACGTCAGAGACCCCAAGTTGATTCCGGCCTATGGTATCGAGTACCTCAAAAAGTTTCAAGAATTTTCCTGATGATAATCTCGATGATATATGACCAGCGATGACGACAAGACATTGAAAGCTCCATCGAATGTTGCCCTTTCCGGATGAAAAGTTTTAACAAGAGTTGCTAATTTTAAAATCAATAGTTTTATTTTTTTTCAATATTGCTTTTTATTTATAAATTAAAAAAAAAATTTCGCTCAAGCTCCTCTGGGATCCGAACCCAGATCTTTCAGATTGCCGGTCTGATGCTCTTACCCACTAAGCTACGGAGATACGAGGTTCATTTTCCTAGAGCCCCTAAATTTTGAATCATGACCTAATTTCCTATACTTGTAAGATTCTTTTTTTTAACATTTGAATGTTTTATATTTTTTTGGATGTTATGGTTTTGACTAAATAAATGCTGAATTCAAGTTGTAGGGGTTGTGAGAAAAATTGATCTCGTCTTTTTGTAGCTTAGTGGATATCATTAGACCGGGAATCTTACAGATCTGGGTTCGCATCCCAGCGGAGCTATTGAGTCTATTTTTTCAGAACTTAGAAATAAAAATCAATATTAAAATAATATTGATTTTAGACTAAAACACAACAAATAATTAACATCAAATTTTTTAATTCATTTATCTAGTCAAAACCATTAGATTAAAAAATATAATAATTGATTAAGTTTATTAACATAAAGACTTATTAATTTTTTTAAATTATTAGCTTATTAACTTTTTGAGACTGACTCGCTTTTTCCCCCTTTCCCCTCTTTTTCCTCTTTTCCATCTTTTTCCTATTTTATTGTTCCAATGAAAAATAAATTAATAGAGCCCAATAAGAAAAGTCACCTACTTTTCATACATTTTATATTGTTGAAAAATCCAGTAGTATATTTTTGTTTCAGAATTTATCCCCTTTGGTTAATAATCCTATTATTTCGTTTAAAAAATAATTATTTTATTCAGAATGCAACTTTTTTTTTTAAATTCATCTGTTTTATTGAAAAATGAACTACTTTCTTAAAAGTTGAACTCTTTTGTTGAAAATTAAATTTTTCTTATTTAAGATTCATGATGATGAAAATACAATTTATTTGGTTGAAAATTTATGTATTTTGTTTAAATTATGGTTTTAGAAATTATTCTTAGTTTTTAAATTTGAATTAAATTTAAATTAAATTTTTTTTAAATAATTTTTTCATTGGAGAAGTATCATTTTAGTTGAAAATTTATCTATTTAATTGAAAATTTATTTTTTTTAAGTGCAAATGTAACTATTCCATTTTTGTTTAAAAATTGATATTTGAAACTAAAAATTGGTCTGTTTTGTTAAAAATTCAACTATTTAGTTAAAAATTCATGTAATTTTTTGAAAAGTCGTTCGTTTTGGTAGAATATAAAACCTATTGGTGAAAAGTTCACATTTTTTAGTTTAAAATTCAAACAGTTGGTAGAAAGTTGAACTACTTTGTTAAAAATTATTTTTTGCTTTCAGGTATATCATTTTATTTAAAAATTCACCTCTGGTTGAAAATTTAGCTATTTTGTTAAAATTTCGTATTTAAAAAAATGTTAATTTTCAAGTATAAATTAAAATTTAATTAAAAATTGATACTGGTATCTCAAAATTACTCTCTTGTTAAAAATTTATAACAGTTTGGTTAAAACTTCCTTTTGGTTAAAACTTCTTTTTGGTTAAAACTTCTTTTTGGTTAAAACTTCTTTTTAGTTAAAACTTCTTTTTGGTTTTAAAATTCAACTACTTGGTAGAAAGTTGCACTACTTTTTTGAGAATTAATTTTTGATCAGAGATGTATCCTTTTAGTTCAAAATTCATCTCTTTGGTTAAAAATGAATCTTTTTGGTATAATGTGTATCATTTTCGTTCAAACTGCAGCTATTTGGTTACAAATTGAACTATTTTGTTTTATTTCAATGAAAAATTCGTCTCTTGGGTCACTATTTGGATGAAAATAATTTTTTTAAGTGCAAATTTAACTATTTATTTTTTGGTGGATTTTTAACTTTTTATTACAAAATTCAACTGATTTTTAATTTAGTTCTTCAATTTTTTTATAAATAAATAAATACGACGAAAAAATGGCAATTTTTTCTATTTGACGTTCCCGGAGCTCGTTAATAGTAGGAAAATTGTTGTAATCGCCGACATGTCATAGATTTACATTATATAAACATATTCCATCATGATACAATTAAAAAAATTTTATACACAAATTATTTGTTGAAAATATGTTTTCTATAATTTTCAATCATTTAACGTTTTTTAAAATTATATTGCAAAAAATTTGAATCGAAACAATATTGTAATAAAAAAATGTCTCCTAAGACCATTCTTTTTTGTATTATAAACAAATTTAATAAACAAATGCATTATTCAGGCATTTGTTGTCAGAAAAATTGGGGTTTTTATGTCAATTTTTTTAAATTAGAAAACTCATGATAATTTCAGAAAAATTTCTAGTTTGTTGATAAATTTTATGGTTTTTTAAAGAAACAACTGCATTATTTGGGCATTTGTCGGCGAAAAAATTCGTTTTTTTCAATGCCAGTCCTTTTAATCAGGGACTTCATGATAATTTTAGCAACATCCATCTCTATTTGATTAATTTTATGTTTTTGTTAAACAAATTTAATTTAAAAATTCATTATTTGGGAATTTAACGACGTAAAAACTTGTTTAATTTTTAAAGTCAGTCCGACTTTTCATATGTTATAGAATTTATTTATAACAAATATTAAATGTATTGTTCTATCATTCTTTGTATTCAAACCCTTTTGTGTTGGCCAACGGTAAGTACTGAATGAAAATATAACTTTTTTTCTGAAATTAAAAGGACTGACTTTGGAAAAAAGGGTTTATACGTCCATAAATGCCCGAAATTTTTATTTAAAATTAAATTTATTTAACAATAACATAAAATTAGTCAACTAATTATGAATGTTAATGAAATGATCGTGAAGTACCCCATTAAAAGGACTGACATTGAAAAAACGAGTTTTTCCGTCGAAAAGTGACCAAATAATGCATTTGTTTATTAAATTTGTTTAGAAAAACACAAAATTAATCAACTAATTATGAATGATACTGAAATGATCGTAAAGTTCTCCATTAAAAGCACTGACATTGAAAAAAACGAGTTTTTCCGTCGACAAGTGTTCAAATAATGCATTTGTTTATTGAATTTGTTTAACGAAAACATAAAATTAATCAACTAATTGTGAATGTTACTGAAATGATCATAAAGTTCCTCATCAAAAGGACAGACATCGAAAAAAACAAATTTTTCGTTAACAGATGCCAGAAAAATGCATTTGTTTATTAAATTTGTTAAAAAAAAATCAAATTTATCAAATAGTGATGGATCTTGCTACAATTATCATGAAGATCCCAATTGAAAGGACTAGCATTTAAAAAAACTCATTTTTTCGTCGATAAGTGCTCGAATAATGCATTTGTTTATTAAATTTGTTTGATAAAATCATAAAATTCATCAAAAAATTATGAATTTTCTGAAATTATCATGAGGTTCCTCATTTAAAATAAAATTGACATCGAAAAAAACGAATTTTTCTGACGACAAATGTCTGAATAATGCATTTGTTTATTATATTTGTTTATAATATTAACAAAAATAATCTTAAGATAAATTTTTTTCATTAAAATATTGTTTCCATTTAATTTTCTTGCAATATAACTTAAAAAACCTTAAATTATTGAAAATGATAGAAATCACATTTTCAACAAATAATTTGTTTATAAAATTTATTTTTGTTTATTGTAACATGATTGAATATCTTTATATAATATAAATCTATAATACTACGGCGATTACAACAGTTTTCGTATTATTGACGAGCACCGAGAACGTCAAATTACAAAAAATTGCTATTTTTCTCGTCATATTTATTTATTTATAAAAAATTGAAAACCTAAATGACAAACCAGGCTCGGTAACTTTCTTTGAAATGTTATCAGAATTAGAAAAAACATCAAAATCGGTCCGCAGGTTAAGTCGGAATCGCATTTTGAACCAAAAAATGTACTTTTTTCCCACTTTGAGGCGTTTTTGAGCCCATCTCGAGTAAAAATGTTTTGACTTGAGTTCGACTTGGTGATGTCTTGATTTCGTCTCCAAGACATCGATGACTGGCTGCGTTTTAAAACTGAATCGGGAAGTAAGAGAGTGTTTACTTGTCTCAAGTCGAGCCTTGCTTTCGCTTAGAGGACGTTTACTGTTCTCAAGTCGAGTAAAAATGCTTCGACTTGAGTTCGAATTGGTGATGTCTTGAGTTCGTCTCCAAGACATCGATGACTTGCTGCGTCTCAAAACAGAATTGGAAGGTAAGACAGCGCTTACCTGTCTTAAGTCGAGCCTTGTCTTGGCTGAGAAGACGTTTACTGGTCTCAAGACAAGTAAAAATTCTGCGACTTGAGTTCGACTTGGTGATGTCTTGAGTTCGTCTCCAAGATATCGATGTCTGGCTGCGTCTCAAAACTGAATCGGGAAGTAGGACAGCGTTTACTTGTTTCAAGTCCAGCCTTGTCTTGGCTGAGACGACATTTACTGGTCTCAAGACGAGCCTTGTCTTGGCTGAGATAATCGAACCTTTTTCGGGTCATAAATGAGATTAAAATTCATGAATGAAAAATTAAAGTATAATAAAAGTATAATACAAATGACAATCCGTAGGTGAATTGATGATTCTAGATAAATGACCCTTTTTTTAGGGCAGGTATACTCGAGGTTTTAAACCGCTCGTTCCGGAGTCATAAATATGCGACCCAAGATATAAATATATGTCTTCAAGACATAAACTGCAGTCTTCAATACATAAATTGAAGTCTTCAATACATAAATTGAAGCCTTAAAGACACAAACTGAAGTCTTAAGACATAAATTGAAGTCTTCAAGACATAAAAGTCTTCAAGACATAAACTGAAGTCTGGCTCCGCGTGAAAACTCAGACATGCTTAAGTCGACCTTTTCGACAATTCAAGTCGAATTCAAGTCCAATTAAAGTCTACACCAAGTCGAATTCAAGTTGAATTCAAGTCGAAACCAAGTCGAATTCAAGTCGAAAATTTTTTGTTTGGGATATTAGTGCAAAAATGGAATCACGTCCATACGTAATGGTTAAAAGTTCTCTCCCCCCACCCTTTGGGATGGATTGATGGATGAATGAATATAAACAGAAGTTGTAGTCGGTCGCAGATTGCGACAGTTGCGACCGTGAGTAGTAGGAGGCTTGCCCCCTACTACTATCTCGAACGGACCTACAGAAATGGATTGTTCGGCCGTCCCGTCCCGTTGTCTTAAAGTTGTATTATAAGCAATTATTTACATGCTTGATAGTGTGCGTGTAGTATATCCATTGGGTGGGTTTATATACATTACATAATGATGTTTATCGTCGAGCCGACGGGAACAATCGGCCAAAAGTAAATATTTAACGTTATTTCGCGCAATGTTTCGTTTGCCGAAGTGCGGAGCAGAAACGAGAACCAGTGGGGCGAAAATTGGACAGGGAATGAAAACGAAAAGGCATTCATAAAGACCTGAAAACTTAAAACTCGAGGGCCTCAATAGGGTCATGGCTCCTCAAATATTTAGATGAAAGAACAATTATTCTTCTACTGTGATTGCACCGCAGAAAAAAAACAATAAGGCAATAGGGAGACTTTAAAAAAAAGATAAAGCAATAAATAATAGGGGGATGAAGTCTTTTAATTAAAATTAATGTGGAAATAATTATAGTGAATTTAACAACAAAATTAACTTTTCGCCAAAGGAAATAAATTTTTAACCCAAAAAAGCGAAAAATAAAAAAATATTAATTAGCCAATAGCACTAACAATAAAATCGTGGAACTGATAAACAAATAGTTGAGTTTCAAAGCCAAAAAGAATAATTTTTTCAAAAATTAAAGGACGAAAAATTTATCAGAACAGCTGATTTCTTAACCAAAAAATAAAGTTAACAAAATAATTAGATTCTTAGTCAAACCATTAAATTTTTAACATACAAAAAAATATTTAAAGTTTCAATCTCAGAAGTTGATTTCTCGGCAAAAAAGTTCATTTTTAGGAAATTAATTTTTTTATAAATTAGTTCAACTTCCTACTAAGAACTAAGTAGTTGAATTTTAAACCCAAAAATATGATTTTTTAACAAAAAAGATATAGTTTCTACCGAATTTTCAATAAAAATTATGCACCCCCAACCAAAATTTTTTTTGTACAAATTAATTTAACTTTCAACTAAGAAGTTGAAAATTAAAAAAAAAATCAACTAAAAAAATGTATTATTATTGATTTTATGGTTGTCGACCAGATAAATGTATTAAATAATTTTATATTAATTTTTTTTTGGTCTGCTATTCTAAAATCTACATCTTTTTTATTGATTTTTTAATATGTGGAAAAATTGCACTCAAGCTCCGCTGAGATCGGAACCCAAGCCGCTAATCTCAAATACCTGGGTTCAAATCCCAGCAGAACTTGTATTTTTTTTTTTTAATTAAAAAATCAATATTAAAAAAATATTGATTTTAGAATAGTAAACATACAAAATTACTATAAAATTATTTAAGGAAATTATTCGTCTACTAAAAAACACTAAATTTTCAACTAAAAAAAATAATTGTTAACCAAATAGTTGAATTTTTCACAAAAATAGTTGAATTTTAACTTAAACAGGCAAATTTTAAACTAAATTCATTAATGAGATGAACTTTTATATACAATTATGCATCTTTAAACAAAAAATTAATTTTTTAGAAAGTAATTTAACTCGCAACCACTGAGTTTTTAACTAAATAGTTAAATTTTTAACTAAGAAATATAAACTTATAATCAAAAATGCAAAAGTTCAATTTTCAGTTTAAAAGATTAACTAAAAAATGAATTTTCAAAAATGTATTTAAATTTATAAATAAAGAAATTAATTTTCTACTGAAATAGTGGAATTTATAATCTATAAAGATAAATTTTCAACAACAAAAAAATTTAATTTTCAACCCGAAAAATGACTTTTTAACAAAAATGTGGAATTTTCTAGAAATTAGATTAATTTTTACGAAATAGTTGAATATTTTACCAAAATATTTAAAGTTTAACTCAAGCAGACACATTTTTAAATAAATAGTTAATTTTTTTAACTAAAAAAGGTAAAGTTATAATAAAAAATGTAATAGTTTAAGTTTAAAAAATCTATTTTTAATTGAGAAAGCTAAATTTTCAACTAAAAATGGAATAGTTCAATTTGCAGTTTTAAAAAAACTAAAAGGAAAATTAATTTTCAACAATATATTTAAATTTTTTAAAAAATAAATTAATTTTCTACCAAAACAGTGGAATTTATAATCTATAAAGATAAATTTTTAACAACAAAATTTAATTTTTAACCTTAAATATGACTTTTTAACAAAAATGTGGAATTTTCTACAAATTAAAGTAATTTTTACAAAATAGTTGAATATTTCACGAAAATAGTTGAAGTTTAACTTAAACAGACACATTTTAAACTAAATAGTTAATTTTTTTAACTAAAAAAGGTAAAGTTATAATAAAAAAATGTAATAATTGAATTTTAAGATTAAAAAATCAACTTTTAATTGAGAAAGCTAAATTTTCAACTAAAAATGAAATAGCTCAATTTTCAGTACAAAAAAAATTAAAGAAAAATTAATTGTTAACAATATATTTAAATTTATAACAAAAGAAATTATTTTCTACCCAATTAGTGGAATTTCTAATCTATAAAGATAAATTTTTAACAACAAAATTTAATTTTCAACCCGAAAAATGACTTTTTAACAAAAATATGGAATTTTCTACAAATTAGATTAATTTTTACGAAATAGTTAAATATTTCACCAAAACAGTTGAAGTTAAACCAAACAGACACATTTTTAACTAAATAGTTAATTTTTTAACTAAAAAAGGTAAAGTTATAATAAAAAATGGAATAGTTCAATTTTCAGTACAAAAAAAACTAAAAGAAAAATTAATTGTTAACAATATATTTAAATTTATAACAAAAGAAATTATTTTCTACCAAATTAGTGGAATTTCTAATCTATAAAGATAAATTTTTAACAACAAAATTTAATTTTTAAACAAAAAATGACTTTTTAACAAAAATGTGGAATTTTCTACAAATTAAATTAATTTTTACAAAATGGTTGAATATTCCGCCAAAATAGTTAA
>JAAAKG020144206.1:0-11177 GCA_010014905.2 Druon quercuslanigerum
CCAATAAATTAGAATTGTATTTCTTTCAGAAAAAAGTTCCAGAGAGTTTAGAATCTGGGCTTCTCCTACCAACTCGCTTCTGCGATATGTGCCTTTCAGCTACAAGATCCAGTATCCCATTTCTCGGTTGGGTTGCTCTCTTTATAGTCTCACTCAGGTTCTCCCTTCTCGACGTTACGGAATGTTGTCGAGGAGGGAGTATCTCGAGCTTGCGCTATAGAGTTTCTCCTGTGAGATTCTATTTTTCAGAAGGATCACACAGGAGATACTACTTTTGCCTATTTACAGGCAACTCTTGTAACTCGATGGTTACAATATATATATATATATATATATATATTCATTAATCTAGTTTTTTCACAAAGTTTTACATTCAAATAATATATCTTTAGTTAACTTGATTGACAAATAAAGTGTTTATTCAAAAATCTGTTTCAAATTATTTTTTAAACCCAAAAATAATATTAAGTATAACGAGTATTTCATTCTTGATTAGAAATATATCTTTTTTAGTCAAAAATTGAACTGTGTGTTTGAAAATTTATCTTTTTTGGCTGTAAAGTTATGTCGAATATTACAATCCTTTTTAAAAATTAACTTTTCTAGCTTTTGGTTTCAAAATGGAACTGCTTCGTTCAATCTTCTTTGTTTGAGTAATTTTATAATTTACATAAAATTCGACTTTTCTGGTAGAAAATTATTCTGCTCTGTTGAAAATTTAGCCTTTTTGATTAAAATTTCAAATGCCTGGTTGAAAACCCATCTGTTTTGTTAAAGGATTCAATAATTTTTTTAATAGTTAAACTATTTAGACGTGAATTAATTTTGTTGTGGACAATTAACATTTTCGGAATAAAAATTCAGCTGTATAGTAGAAAATCGAATTGCTTGGTTGAAAATCAACTTCTTTATTAGGAAAAAATATTGTAGGTTAAAAAATGAACAATTTATTCAAAAACTTCATTATTGAGTTGAAGATTTGTTATGTTTAAATTAAAATTTTCTTGGTATGTAATGCAACTATTTTTGTTTTGTTTAAAATTTATCCTTTATAATTTTCAGCTACAACTGCTTGGTGGAAAATTAACATATTTTGTTGAAAAATTCTACTTTTTTAGGTAAAGTTCGAATTGGGTGAAAATTCTTTGTTTGCTGAAAAGTAATTTTTCAATTAAAGATTGAATTATAATTTGTCTTTAATTAAGTTTTTGTTGAAAACAATATTTGAAAATGTAAAAATTTGGTAGAAAGTTGATTTATTTGCTTGAAAATTATTTATATATTATTAAATTTTAATATTTGTTTGAAAATTCGACTATTTTGTAAGAAAAAAAAGTCGCTCGAAAATAAAATAATTTATTTGAAAATTAATTTTTTGTTTTAAATCATCATTTTTTTTAAATGTATCCTTCATAACTTGCATTAAACTATTTTATAAAAAACTTATGTATTTTGTTCAAAATTGATCCTGTTTGTGGGAAACTCATCGTTTTGGTTAAATATTTAATTTTTTTGTTCTTAATACTTGGTTTTTAGTTGAATTTAAAATTAAATTTATTATTAAAAATTCCCTTTTTATGTTGCAAAAACATATTTGTTTTTATTAAAAAATTAATTTTTTTCTGAAATTGAAATTTTCAATTTTCAGTTTAAAATTTATTCCTCATGGGTTACAAATTGAAATATTTGATATTAAATTAATGTATTTTTTCACAAGATTTGTCTATTTAGATAGTAAATAAATTTTTTATTTAAAAATTCGTCATTTTAGTTTAAGTATCAACTACTTTAATAAAAATTAGTCTTTTTTCGTCCAATTCACCTTGTTCAAAACTCTTTCTTTCCGGAAAAGTAATTTTTGAAACTGAAAATTTAACTATTTTATTTCCGGCTAGAAATTTATGTTTTTTTATAAAAACTTCACGATTTAGTTAAAACTTGATGTATTTTTTTGATAAATTCGTTTTTCGGGAGAAAATTAATCTGTTAGGTCAAATCTTCAGCTTTTTCGTAGAAAATTCGAATAAATTGTGAAGAGGTTTATCATTTTGTAAAATCTAAACTATCTTGTTAAAGTTTTTGTTTTAAAAAAAATTTAATTGCTTCAGAAAGAATCTGTTTTTCAAGCTTGAAAATTCAACAATTTTGAAAAAAAATCAAACTTTTTGTACAAAATTTTTATAATTTCTTGCAAAGTCATCTTCCTGTTTAAAACTTATACTATTTAGTTAAAAATTGATCTTTTTTTTTAGTGTAAAATTCATTTAATTTATTTAAAATTCGACTTTTTCCGTCAAAATTGTTCTTTTTTGTTAAAAATTCATTCGTTTTGGTCGTTAATTAATTTTTTATTAGCAATTAATATTTTCGGTTCAAAATAAACTTTTGGGTTAAAAATTTAAATTTTCGTTTGTAAATTCAATTATTTAAAAAAAAAATAAACAGTAGGGGTAAAAATTACATTATTTATTTAAAAATTCAAATGTTGCAATAAAAAGTTTTTTGTTTTATAAAAAAATATTTACATCTAAAATTGAACTATTTTATTTTATATATAAACATTTTTTTATGAAACAAAATACTTTTTATCGCAACATTTGAATTTCTAAATAAATAATGTAATTTTCAACCCAACAGTTTATTTTTTTTTTAAATAATTGAATTTACAAATAAAAATTTAAATTTTTAACCCAAAAGTTTAGTTTGAAACAAGCAGTTTAATATTTTATTAAAATTTATAATTTCCAAGAAGAAAACAAGATTTTCTTACAAAACAGTTAAATTATGAACCCGAATATATTAATTGTTCATAAAAAATTAATTTATGACCAAAGCGAATGAATTCTTAATAAAAAAGAACAATTTTGGCGGAAAAAGTAGAATTTTTAATAAATTGTATCCATTTTAAACGAAAAAAGATCAATTTTCAACTAAATAGTTTAACTTTAAACCCGAAAAGTTGAGTTTTCGAAAATGAAGTTAATATTAGTCATAAAAAATAAATATTCAACCAAGAAAGATGAATTTTCGCATTTTTACAAAAAATCTAAAATTTTAAATAGGAATTGTTGAATTTTCAAGTTTGACAGACAGATTCTTTTTGAAGCAATTGAATTTTTAAAAAAATAACTTTAACGAGACAGTTTAAATTTCACAAAATAATAAACCTCTCCACAATTTATTTGAATTTTTCACGAAAAAGATGAAGATTCGACCTAACAGATTAATTTTCTCCTGAAAAACTAATTTATCAACAACAACAAAATCAATTTTTAACCAAATAGTAAAATTGTTATAAAAAAAGATGAGTTTCTAACCGGAAATAAAAAATTACTTTTCCGGAAAAAAGAGTTTTGAACAAGATGAATTGGACAAAAAAAGAACAATTTTTATTAAAATAATTGATATTTAAACTAAAATAACGAATGTTAAGATAAAAACTCAACATAAAAAGGTAATTTTTAATAAAAACTTTAATTTTAAATTCAACTAAAATTCAAGTATTAAGAACAAAAAAAATTAAATATTTAACCAAAACGATAAGTTTTCCATCAATAGAATAGTTCAGTTTCTGATTAAAATACATTTTTCACAAAAAATGATGTTTTAAAACAAGAAATAAATTTTTAAATAATTTATTTTAATTTCGAGCGACATTTTTTTCTTACAAAATGGTTGAATTTTTAAACAAAAGTTAAAATTTTTAAATATATAAATAACTTGTAAGCAAATAAATCAACTTTTTACCAAATAGTTACGTTTTTAAATATTAATTTTTAACAAAAACTTAAATAAAGACAAATTATAACTGAATCTTTAATTAAAAAATTACTTTTCAGCAAACAAAGAATTTTCACCCAATTTGAATTTTAACTAAAAAAGTATAATTTGCAAGAAAATATATTAATTTTCTACCAAATAGTCTAGGCTGAAAATTGTAAACGCTAAATTTAAAACCAAAAAGAAAATAGTTGCATTTAATACCAAGAAAATTTTAATTAAAAGATAATAAATCTTCAACCCAATAATTAAGTTTTTAAATAAATAGTTTAATTTTTAACCAAAAATATGTTATCTTAATAAAAAAGTTGATTTTCAACCAAACAATTTAATTTTCTACCAAACAGTCAAATTTTTATTCCTAAAATGTTAATTGTCGACAACAAAATTAATTCACGTTCAAATAGTTTAGCTATTAAAGAAAAAATTGAATCCTTCAACAAAACAGATTGTTTTTTAACCAGGCACTTGCATTTTATAATTCAAAAAATATTTTAATAAATTTATTTAATCCTAAATTAACTATTAATGTTAATGTAAATTATAAATATTAATAAATTTTTATTAAATTAAATTTTACTCATTTTAATAATCAAAAAAGACTAAATTTTCAACAAGCAGATTAATTTTCTACCAGAAAAGTCGAATTTTAAGCAAAGTATTAAATTACTCAAAGAAGATTGAACCAAAAGCTAAAAAAATTAATTTTTAAAAAAGGATTGTAATATTCGACATAACTTTACAGCCAAAAAAGATAAGTTTTTAAATACACGGTTCAATTTTTAACAAGTAACACCAAGTTACTTTTTAACCTTTTGTTACTTTCTGAATTATGGTTAACAATAAGGCGTTACTTTTTTTAAAAAAATTACGGTAATTTGAATTTTTTGTAATTTGAATTTGAAGGAAATTACGGCAACGCTTAAGCGTTACTTCTGACTAGGAATGTTTCCAACCCTTTTTTTATTATTTGTTTAAGAAATTTGTTGCTGCTAATTTTTTTGTTAATGTGAGTTGCAGGAATAAGCTGGTGCACGAAAATTTCATCGGATCTGTCAAAAAAGAATGTGAGGACATTTTACACGTAACTCGCAGCACTGCAGAGAAACACTTTCGTGAATTGGTTCAGCTCTATGAGACTGCTCGAGAAAAGGTAAAATATTCCCTATTACGCAAAATTTAATGTCATAAATTTACAATAAAATGCAGACTTAATCCTACTAATTTCCTCCTATTTATCACAAGTGACATTTTTCAAAATGAGATGAATTGAGATCCCCCCCCCCCCTCTTCAAAGCTTCACTTGCCCCTTTTCCACTACATAACTACTTCCTCTCTCCAAGCTTTGACACGTAATACCTCATTCCCCTAGTTTCATTCTCCAGCCCTCACATCGACTTCTCTACTGACCCTCACTTCCCTACCTGTAATTCCTTTTCATTCCCCTTGCGTCACTCTCCTATTTTCCATAACTTTATACGCCTTTCCTTTGTATACTTCAGATTTTCTCATTTTTGGTTACTTCTCTTGTTACCTTAGCCTCTTTTCTCTCATTTCTTTCATTTTTCCTCCATTCGCTTTTCCTACGCACCCTAATTGCCCATCAAGTCCACTACTCTTCCTCTCGTCATTTTCCCTCAGCTCGTCTATTTCCTTACGACCTCTTTTTGCCTTGATTTTCTCTCACTTTCCATCCTTCCACTTCCATCATTTGTCGTCAATTTCCACACTTCCCCTACTACAATTTCCTTCACACACACTTTTTCTTCCTTTATTTACCTTATTTCCTCTCCGACTTTTTCCTCACTCCCACAAAACCTTATTTCCTCTTAGTTGTCTTATTTTCCCACACCCTCGTTTCGTCATTTTATTTCCGGTCACTTCCTCTACCCATACAGACTTCCTTTCCATTTACTACACCTTTCTCCCTCCCCTACTTTCTCTATCCTAATTCTCCCGTACCTTCTCATACAACCAATTCCCTTATTTTTCTATGATTCCCTTACACTCTCTACCCTAATTTGCCTCACTTCTCAAACTTTACAGTCCTTAGCTTAATCCACTTGCTCTAATTTCCCCTTGTATCTCCTACATCTTCACCGGAATTTGTCCTTGCTCCAGCAGCTATCGCACTATGTTATTAACCCTCACTCCTGCTTCTCAACTCATTAGATTCCCTGATTCTCAAGCCACATTTTAACTTACTTATTTTCCGCCGCCACTTAAAACATATGCACTCTCTATCTTCATTTCACCTCACTTCCATGCTTCCACTTTTCTCATTTTTTCGTCACTTCCCTTAAATTCCCTACTCTCATTTCTCTCCCTTCTAACACTTTCGCTTTCTTCACTTCACCTACTTCCCCGAATTTTTAGTCACATACACCACTTTTCTTTCCTTTTTCTACTTACCAAATCCTTTATTTCCTATCACTTTTCATACTTCAACTTCCCTCTTTTCTTGTTACTTCCTTAATTTTCCTATTCTAATTTCCCTTACTTTTCACACTTTCTTTGCCCTTAATTCCGCTACTCACACTACATTCTCATCACTTCCTCTGCGTCCATTCTCGTTATTTCTTCTCATTTCTCCATTTTTCTCTCCTATTATTTTTCCTTACTCGCCCTACTTCCCCTCCCTAAATTCTTCTCATCCATACCATTATTTCCCCTACTTATTCATGTAAAGAATCGTAAATTTTTCATAGCTTGATTAATAACAATTTTAAGAATAATACGAATTATAGAAAGCTTATTTTGTAAATAAATGTACGCAGTGCCGTATCCAGGGGGGGGGGGGGAGTAAGGGGGGAATATGCATTTTTCTGCTGTTTTCGAGTAAATCGCTAGGAATATCCGCTGGAAGCCTATATAGAGTTTAGCCACATATAATTTAAATCAGCCGGCAGCTCAGGATTCATAGCCAAAACGTTAAGTGTTCGATTCTCGCTACCTACACATTTTTATTTTATTTTTTATTTATTAACGCGTTTATAAATATAATTTTCTTCAATAGTCTTTAAAAATTATGCCAATAATAATTTTTATAATGCCTTTTTTCGCGGAAAAACTGAATTTCTTCAACATTATCATGTTTTTTGCAAATGAATTTATTTTCTCAAAAATAGCAAAAAATAATTTTTTATAATAATTTGCTTAAGTCCTAAAAAAATACTTATATTTCTAAAGCTTCTTTGCAATAATTCAGATAGATATCGACTTATCTTAACTTTTTCTTCAAAAAAAAAA
Organism: Druon quercuslanigerum; assembly: GCA_010014905.2. Taxonomy (NCBI): domain Eukaryota; kingdom Metazoa; phylum Arthropoda; class Insecta; order Hymenoptera; family Cynipidae; genus Druon; species Druon quercuslanigerum. Next base: position 7,030 of record JAAAKG020144206.1, read on the forward strand.
GAACATTTATAGTGTAACTAATTTTGTATTAATTTGATCGCAGTCTACCTGCTTGGCTTTATCCTCTCCACTCGGCTTCCCCTCACGTCGCTCACTGAGCGAGAGTGCTGTGTCGAGCATTTCCAGCGGAGAATCTTTTTGTCCTAATGTGGAATAAAGTACCAAACAAAAAAATATTCTTATTTTGCAATAATCAAATAAAAATACTATATTCTAAATCTAATTTTTTTGCGATTCCAACGTTATGACACTTGTAATTAAAAGAATAAAATTAGAAAGTTTTTACCCTGGCTAGCCAGCATTATTCATGCAAAGAATCGTAAATGCTTCATAACTAAATTACAAATAATTTAAGGAATAATACGAATTATAGAAAGCTTATTTTGTAAATAAATGTACGCAGTGCCGTATCCAGGGGGGGGATATGGAGGTAATATGCATTTTTCTACTGTTTTCGAGTAAATCGTTAGAAATATCCGCTGGAAGCCTATATAAAGTTTGACGAAACATAATTTAAATCAGCTGGTAGCTCAGGAATCATAGCCGGAAGGTTGAGTGTTCGATTCTCGCTACCTAAACTTTTTTATGTTACTTTTTATTTATTGACGTATCTATCAATATAATTTTCTTCAATATTCTTTAAGAATTATGCTTTAATAATTTTTATAATGCCTTTTTTGCGTAAAAACTGAATTTCTTCAACTTTATCATGTTTTTTGCAAACAAATTTGTTTTCCCAAAAATGGCAAAAAATAATTTTTTTATATAATTTGCTTAATTCCTAAACAAAATATTTATATTTCCAAAGCTTTTTTGCAATAATTTAAATAGATATCGACTTATCTTAACTTTTTCTTCGGAAAAAAATAACATTAATGAAGTACCTAATTTTTTATCAATTTTCGCGGTCTACCTGCTTACCTTACTCTCTCCACTCAACTTCCCCTCACGTCGCTGACTGTGCGAGAGCGCTGTTTCGAGCATTTCCAGCGGAGGGCTTTTTTGTCCTAATGTGGAATAAAATACCAACCAAAAAAATGTTTTTATTTTGCAATTATCAAATTAAAATATTATATTCTAAATCTAAGTTTTTTGCAATTCCAACGATATGACACTTATACATAAAAGAATAAAATTATAATAAATATTTTTACCCTGGTTAGCCAGCATTATTCATGTAAAGAATCGTAAATGCTTCATAACTGAATTTAAAATAATTTTAGGAATAATACGAATCATAGAAAGCTTATTTTGTAAATAAATGTACGCAGTACCGTATCCAGGGGGGGGGGGGTATGGAGGTAATATGCATTTTTCTGCTGTTTTCGAGTAAATCGTTAGAAATATAGGCTGGAAGCCTATATAAAATTTGACGAAATATAATTTAAATCAGTTGGCATCTCAGGAATCATAGCCGGAAGGTCGAGTGTTCGATTCTCGCTACCTACACTTTTTTATTTTACTTTTTATTTATTGATGTGTTTATAAATATAATTTTCTTTAATAGTCTTTAAGAATTATGCTTTTAATAATTTTTATAATGCCTTTTTCGCGGAAAAACTGCATTTCTTCAACCTTATCATGTTTTTAGGAAACTAATTTATTTTCTCAAAAATGGCAAACAATGGGATATTACTGTTTTGGATAATTAACACTTGGGTAATTATTTAGCCTTTTTCAAAGATAATCCACCCTTAAATTTTAAGCTGTTTTTACATCATCCTAAAAGAGATACAATTAGTTTTATTCTAAAAGACGATTTAGGCTATCAACTTTCCAAAAGCAAAACGAAAATCATTTCCTTGCCGGTTAAGATTCTACTTGCATCGATAAAAAGTTCCTTCTGATGGTTCTAAAATAGTATTTTTTCAAGGCTCAAACTAATCCAATTACCTAAACTAATACAGAAAATGACAATGAACGAAGATAAATCTCTTTAAAGAATGGGGTGACTGTCTTTGAAATTACTGAGAATAAAGAAAATATTTTCCTCTTTAGAAATAAGAAGGGTCCGTTCTTTGAAAGTCTTCTTTAGAATTTTCTCGGTTAAGCTTTTCATAATTATAGAATAGAGATAAATTGCGTCTCTTAAAAATTAATGTTAAAAGAAAATTATTAACAATAATAGACTACAACTTCACTCAATATAATTATTTTTATTGCTTCGTCGCCTCGCAGAAAGTGGAAGATATTTCGAATCTACTGTTCATAATCTAATACAGACTACGATTTTTTTATTTTCGTTCTGTGAAATTTATTATTTAAACAAAATTAACAAATTAAGAGAAGTCACTGTCTTTTAAAAATACTGCAATACTTGTTAACCACTGGTTAACAATTACCATTATTATAAATATTCTAATAAACAAATAGAATCTTTTTTAAATTTAATAAAACAACTTCTAAATTTTTTTAAGTTATAATAAATAGCAAAAAAATATAAAAATGATAAATATTTGTATTGCTAATAATTTCATTATAAACAATTTAAAAATTGTAAAATTTCCATTTAAAACAAATAAAATTTACTACAAAATCATTTTGCACCTATCTCATTGGTTATATTTTAGAGAGAAAGTGTGACACCTACTCGTGTTATTGTCATTAAAACATTTTTAAATAAATAATAATTTATAGTAATTTACGCTTGAATAATTTTTTTCCTAATGCTTATTCTAATGTGTTTTAATAATCAGCTTTGTCATTTTTTTATGTAAAATAATTTTTTCTTTTTATAAAATTTAATAATATTTTCTGTTATTACTTGATATTATTATTAATTAAAATTACCTCTAATAAGATGCATTAGAATAATTATTATAAAGAAACCACTTATTCAGTGGTAAAATTGCGACACATGATTATTTATTTAAGATATTGTTAATAATAATTACATGCGCGAGTAGAAATAATAATTCTCGATAAAATAATTTGCTATTAATGCGCTTTTCCTCAAGGTAAAGGTTTTTGTTCTGGATGAGTTCCCTATGAAAATAATAGTTTATAACAATTTGCTTAAATCCTAAACAAAATATTTATATTCCTGAAGCGTCTTTGCAATCATTCAGATAGATATCGACTTATTTAACCCTTTTCTTCGGAACAAAATAACATTTATAAAATAACTAATTTTGTATTAATTTGATCGCGGTCTACCTGCTTGCCTTACCGTCTCCACTCAACTTCCCCATACGTCGCTCACTGAGCGAGAGCGCTGTGTCGAGCATTTCCAGCGGAGGGCCTTTTTGTCCTAAGGAGGAATAAAATACCAAACAAAAAAATGTTTCGATTTTGCAATGAGCAATTACAAACATATTATATTCGGAATCTAATTTTTTGCGATTCCAACGATATGTTACTTGGAATTAAAAGAATAAAATTGGAATAAATGTTTTGACCCTGGCTTGCTAGCATTATCGAATTTTCCGTAGTGTAGTTGAAAATGGAACACTTTTTTTATATTCGTCTGTTGACAACTAATTGCTGAATTTTGTAAAAAATTTAACTTTTGAAAATTTAACTGTTGGAATTTGTAGAAAATTCGCGTGTTCTGAACTAAACTGTGAAATTTTGTATATGAATTTTTACCCAATCATTTAGAAGAATGTTATACTTGAAAACATAAGTTTTCAACTAAAAGTGGAATATTTGAATTTTCAGATTAAAGAATTATTTTTCAAAAAATAATTCATTTTTTAACCACAGAGATAAATATAACTAAAATAATAAAATTTCAACCAAACAATAATTATTTTGTCTTGAAAAATTTAATAAAAATTTTAAAAAACGATTTTTTAGCCAAAGAGATGAATTTTCAAATAGCATAATAAATCTTAAGCAAGCAAGAAGTTAATTTTTAACAAAGTCGTTTATGAATTAAGTTGTCAAGTTAATTAATTTTCAGTTGTCAATTCTATAAAAGTATACCTTTTTAAGTATTCCTTTAAAATTGTTTCAGTTCACATTACAGTTTAAGATTTTTTTAAAATTATTTATTAGTTAATATTTATTTTTATTATTTTTTTATCATCTGCATTTTTCATAAAAATGTAAATATTTAATAATTTATAATTAAAAAATTGAATAATTATACCAAGTTTTTTTATTCAATGTTATTCGAATTTAAATTTATTGTTGTGTTTTTAGAG
>JAAAKG020144208.1:0-11176 GCA_010014905.2 Druon quercuslanigerum
ATGAAAGAAAAATAATTTTTATCTCATGGTTTAGGAGGTTCAATCTTTAAAAGTTACAATTTTCTGAAAAATTTGTCGAGAAAGTTTTAATTTTTATGAAATCAGATTTGTCCTTTACACTATAAACAAAAATTTTTATGGAATATGTATATCTCTCATACATCGAAAATTATAATGTTTTGAAAAAAATACCCGCTTTCATGAAACTTTGTTAAAAAGTCAAATTTCTTTAAATACCGCGTTTTTACTGCAATTTGCGTTAAAAATTATTATTGCAATCGTAAATGTACACCAAATACCACAAAAATCCAAAAAGCTTCAATAATTTTTTAACTGTCCATAAAAATTAAGGGCAATAACTTGTATAATTATAACTCATTTTCATGGATATATTTTAGGAATTTTTAAATTTTTTCAGATTTGTATTTTATCTCATGTACTTTTATTTTTATAATTTGAAAAATTTAACAAACTTATTATATATTGTATCAGAATCAACCACAAACACAATATAGATAATAACCTAAAAAAAAAAGAAATTAAGTTTATTCAAAAAACCCGCTGGAGATTTTTTTCTTGTTAGTTTAAAAATAATTCTGAGGCATTACTGAAATGATTTCATGACGAATGTTTTGAATTATAAATCTTAAATTCAATTGCAGCTGAGGTAATAGAAAGCACGAGTAATAGCACCCAAAGCAATAAGGAATACAAGAATATTATGTACTAAAGATATGAAAAGTATAAATAGCGCTGGAATATGTGTTATTGCACTTCAAGAATGTTTATTATACTTATTACGTGTATTACTATATTGCACTGTCGCCAGGCTATAATAATGAATCATAGTTAGAATTCACACATACATTCCTCTTTTATGATACTCACATATATTATACAAAAATACGATACAAGCTCTTTAATGCTAAAAAAATTAATTGACAATTACAATAAACTATGATTCTTTCATCACGATACATTTTAATTGAGTTTAGGCTATACATCAGGGTACACGGAGAGACTTTTGATATCAATATTTGGTTTATTCTATATCTATAATTAAAATAATATGTAAGAATTTAGAGATAATTGAGGTACTGTTATAAAGATTCCTACTATAATAAGAGATAATAGTATTTCTGTACGTATTATTATAAACTTGACCGAGCAAGAATTAGGATTGACCTTTAGAAATAGTCTTATTTACTGTTTAAAAATTGTTAGTGTCAAAAATTGATAATGGTCAATAACATGTTTTGTAAAAAGTATCGTAAAAGTAAGTATTTTAAATAACATACACTGCCGTCGTAAATTATGAGATCGATTGACGCAAACACTATTAAAAATCACTGCTGGCTTTGAACCACGATAAATCAGCGAAAAAAATGATAGGGTATTAAAAAAAAAACAGTTCGAAAGCCTATGAAATTCCACGTCTAGTAATGTCAAACAGATTTTTTTATGCTAAAGAGAATACAGCACGTAATAAGTTTTTTTTTTTAAATTCTAGTTTTTCTAAAATTTTGTACCTCGACTTCAACTTTTAGCATGAACTAGGAAAATGATTGCAAAAATCTGAAAAATGTACGACATAGAGCCTGAAATTCTATCTTTAATTTAAGCCAAAGAAACTTGAAAAATCTTCTTCGGTTCCCGAGATACGATTGAAAATGTTCAATCATATCTGAGTTGAGTTTTAGTTGACGATCGCGGTTCTCGGCCGGTCTGTTGATCACCTCCTTCGTTGAGGCAGGCCCGAATCAGTAATTTTTATTTTAAATTATAGTAAATTTTTAAAATTCTTTATTGTTTTTTTAAATTATTTACAATTATTTCAATTCAGACTTATCCCCATATTAAAGAATAAAAAAATAATGAAATTTTTTTTTTATTGCTTAAAATTTTTATCAACTAGAATATTGATAAAAATTGTAGATATATATTGTTACGAGAGAAAACTATTTTTCAAACGAATTAAGCAGCTAAATTTTAAATAAATTATATATGATGAAAAACACTTTAAAATATTAAAAGTGTATAATAATGGAATTTCCAAAATAAATTAAATACAAAACAGTGCGTAGGTGTAATGAAAATTATATTTTCAATTTCTAATAAGTAGGTTATTATTTTCCTTTGCACAAACAGCTCGCTCATTATTTAATTTTTCGATGATCAAAATTAAAAAATAAAGCTGTGCGTGGCCTTTTCGGTCCTGCCTCAACGAAGGAGGCGAGCAGCAGACCGACCGAGAACCGTGATCGCCGACTAAAACTCAACTCAGATACGATTAAAATTTTTTAATCGTATCTCGGGAACCAATTAAAATTTTTTAAGTTTCTTTGGCTTAAATTAAAGATAAAATTTTATGCTCTATGTCGTATAATTTTCAGATCTTTCAACAATTTTCCTAGGTCATGCTAAAAGTTGAAGTCGAGGTACAAAATTTTATAAAATCTAGAATTTTTTTTAAAAGCTTATCACCGTTCTAATTTATTCTTTTAATTATTTATTACCCAGCATTGCCATAGAAGTTGATAATATAGTATTAATTTCAATTTAAAAAAAGGGCAACAATAAATAAAATTGTAGAGCTAGTAAAAAAATGCGTTATAATAATATTATTTTTAATAAAAAAGCCATTTAATTCAATCAAACGAGATGAATGTTTAACAAAATAACGTATTTTTTTACTACTAAAAAGTTGCAATTTTAACCACCAAAAAAGATTAAATTTTATATCAAAATAGGAATTTCTATCAAAAGATGAATGTTCATAAAAATAGATAAGTTTTTAGCCAAGAGAGATTTTAGTTAAATTCTCAACAACAAAATATGGTGTTTCAAAAAAAAGTGGATTTTAAATCAAGTAGTTGAATTTTATACGAAAAACAAGCTAAAAATACGACATTTAAAAAAAAAACAGATTTAATTTTCAATAAAAAAAGTATAATTTTTTCTCAAAAAAGTTATTTTTAAATGAAGTAGTTGAATTTTTAACCAAAATACATTTTAATATTTAATCAACATTAGTTGAATTCAACCAAAAAGATAAATATCTAACAAAACAGCTTAATTTTCTATGAAAAAAGGTGGCATTTTACAAAAAAAATAATATGAATTTTCAACTGAATAGTACACTTTTCCACCCAAAAAGAATACTGAGAGTACAATACTTTTTGGACATTTTTAAAGCCAGGAAGACGACTTTTTTAGAAGTGTGTTGAATTTTCAAAACAAAAGTTCATTTTTTAATATTTCTTGGATAAAAAAATGAATGCTTAATACAAAAGGGCAAATTTTCTATCCATAACAGTTAAAAAAAATGTTTTAACAAAATCGTAGAATTCTTAACTGGCAAAAATGAATTTTCGACAAAAAATTTAATTACTAAATAGGAAAGGTATCTGCTACAAAAAAAATTTATTTTTCATGCACAATTACGATTTTTTGACAAAAAAAGTGATTTTTTAAACAAAATAGTGAAAGATTTAACTTGAAAAGATGAATTTTTAAATAAATCTTCGATTTTTCAGAGAAAATAGAATAAACATTAAACAAAATAACAGTTGAATTTTAAACTCTCTTAAGACGAATCTTTTTCACAGACAGTTAAATTTTCAACAAAAAAGGTTCATTTTTAAATAAGAAGGATGACTCTTTGACAAAAAAAATAAATTTTCAAAAGAACGAATCTTCTATTTAAACTAGTTTAATTTTCGACAAAAAAGATGAATTTAAACAAAATAGTTTTTCAGAGACAGTTGAATTTTCAACAAAAAAATAAATTACAAATGAGAAAGATAATTTTCAATCAAAAAGGAAGAATTTTTTTCAAAGTTAACTTTCAATGAAAAACATCATTTTTTTAACAAAATAGTATAAGTTTCAACACGCAAAGATTAATTTTCGACAACAAATGTAATTATTAAATAAGGAAGATGCTTTTTCTACCAAAAAATATGAATTTTCAATGCAAAATGACAATATTTCTACGAAAAAGTATGACTTATTTAATAAAATAGTTAAACTTTTAACTTGCAAAAATGAATTTTCACGCTAAACGGATCACTCCTTTTCGAAAACAGTTTAGTTTTTAAAAAGAAAGTTTCTTTTTAAATAAAAAAGATGACTTTCTGACCAAAAAGGATAAACTTGCAGTACAAAAGGACGACTTTAAAATTTCAAAGCAGTTTAATTCTCGACAAAAAATGAATTTGAACAAAAAGTTCATTTTCAAATCAGAAAGATGAATTTTTAATTCAAAAAATAAGAAAATTCGACTATTGTAATTATTTAATACGAGCTAATGAACCGAAATTTATAAATGCATACAATTGCATCACAAATGTCGACTTTGAAACCTGAAATTTTTGACCCAGCGCTATTAGTTTCTCACAAGTAGTGATACATTTCACTCATCTCTTGTATATTTATAGAGTCCCAAAAAACAAAAGTTTTGCTTGTTTTTGACGCTAATTATGATATTTTGCGATTCTTTTAATATAAATTGATTTAAATCCAGAAAATACTACTTTCATTTAATAACCAGATGTTTATATAATTCTTTTAAACAATTTATTATTGTTTTTAGCAATTTTCCCTTAGAACAGAGTTAGAAAGTCGCTGTTTTTTCCTATTTTTTCAACTTTTTTTAAATCATGAGTTAGAGAAATTCAATATTCAACCATAATTGCTAATGCAATTAATTATTATTGTTAATAATATTTGATTTCAATAAGGCTAGAAAATTGCGTTTTTTCATAAAAATTTGAACTATTTGTCTGCTTTTCACTTTGAGTAAGTCAATACTTGATGCAAATCAACTAACTTTGTTATTTAAAAAAATTATTATTGTTTTTAACTGTCCTCTCTTAGAACAATGAGCCTAAAATAAATTTATTATATATTATTTTATGTTGCCATAAAAGTACTTTACAAAAAAGTTCAAATGCAAAATTTTTCTTCAAACATTTTTTCCAAAATGTTAAGCTTGTGTTTCTTTAATGTTTCTTTTCAAAATCAGTCGAGCATCATTTAATTAAAACAAAATTTTTCAAGAGCTTTTGCTGCGATACAATTTTTTTTTAAATTTCCAAAAATCTGTGTAGTTTATTTAAGCTAAAAAAGTATACTATATTTAAAATCTAAAAATTAATAAAAAATTGTTTTTTGAAAAAAAAACTGTTCCACGATTTTTTTAATTGTATAGCAGAAATATCCGAACGCCCGAAGAAAAAATTCTGCAAAAACTTCATTAATATTATTTTTTAATAACATTTTTCACAATGTTAAAATTTCACAAAATAACAAAATTTCCAAAGATTTAACAAAATTTATATTATTTTTTAAAGATTTCAATTATTTTGCTAAGATTTCGGATAGAATTTAAAGTTTTCATAGAGACATCTCTTGTTTCACAAATATTTAAAATAGATTTCAAAGATTGAATAAAAATTTAGAATATTTTGCAAAGTTTTTAGAGTTCAATGATTTCAAAAATTTCGTATAGATTGAAAAGAATTCAGAAAGGCTACAATAATTTCCAAAAGATTTCAATAATTTCACAATTCATATCAAATACTTCAAAAATATTTCAAGGATTTCCAAAATTTTCAGAAATATTTCAATTATTTCACCAAGGTTTCAGACAGATTACAAAAAGACAAATATTTCAATGATTTCCCAAAGATTTCATAAATATTTTAAAGATTTAATAGATTTCGGATAGATTAAAAAGATTTCAAAGATTTCCTAAAGATTAATTTGTTTGTTAATAATCGTTAAATTCGCATAGATTACCAATCATTTCACAAAGATTTGACAAATTTTGCAATGATTTCTCAAAGATTTTATAAAGATTTTACAAAAAATTTCAAAATTTTGCAAAGATTTCTGGTAGACTTGAAAGATTTTAAGAATACTTCGATTATTTCACCAAGATTCCAGACAGATTTTAAAAAGTGAATTGTAAAATTATTGATTTTGTTAAATAAGAAAGTTATACATTTTTTCGGCAATTAATATCAAAATAACGTTAGACAATTTTCAAACGCTTCGTTTATCGAAGGAATTTGGAGTAAGCCCAAACTTCCAGCAAAAAAATGCTTGGTGGGATATAGTTAAGTTTTCTGAAAAGTTTTACCCTAATTAAATTATTCGATAACAAAATAGCATTATTCAAATAGCATTGTTGAATCGCGCTATTTAGCCCGCTAGAATACAACTATGTTTGTCTTACCAAGTATTACACATCTCTTAAAATTTAGAGAACATTGTATTTGGTTTCTAAGCAAATAAATCCATAAATATTGAAAATGAATAACTAAAAAAGTAAATGTTGAGTTTGCTAGAAACTCTAACTGGAGGAGAAAAATAAATAGAAAATAGGGCTAATAATATTAGCAAGGTAAAGAAAAACAAGGTATTTGTACGTACACTTCCCTTAAAATGATAAAAAATTCAATACTTATGAAAGTGAATAAAAAATAAATTATTGACTTCGAAAATTATTTTTTTATTATTTTCATTTCCTAAAAATTTGCATAAATAATATTTAATTATTTTGCCCTGGCAAAAAAATAATTGATTGTGGTTTGATGTTCAAATTTTAACTTAATAGTGCAAACAAATAAATAGACTCAAATAATTCCAGTTCAGAGGCGAGCGCTCTGGTCGAGCAGGTCGAGAGTCCGAAATTGTCACCTATCACGCACTCGATCAATGATATTAGAACGCTCCTATTTTGTTAACAAATCATTTAATGAGGCTAAAACTTTTCAGAAAACTTAATTGTATCCTACTAAGCATTTTTATTGCTGGAAGCTTGGGCTTACTCAAAATTCCCTCAATAAACGAAGCGTTTGAAAATTGTCTAACGTTATTTTGATACTGTTTGCCAAAAAAATTTATAACTTTCTTATTTAACAAAATCAATCAATTTTACATTTTACATTATCTTGAGAACAGTTTGAAGGACAGTGTATTAAATTTTTATCCTAAAATATAAAGAACTTTGTTTTTCGGAGCGAGTTGAAATGAAAATATTTAGTAAATTTTCTGGTCTGAAAAATTAAGGTTTTTTTATTTTTTACAGAAACGGTAAAAGATACAACTTTTTGTCGAGAGAGAAAAGATGCGCCTTGAAATTTGCTACAATGTGATGTTTTAAAATTTTAAATTTTCGAAAACTGATTTTCAATTCATCAGGGGCCAACTCGAGCGGCTTGAAGCAATTTCACAAAGATTTTAGGAAGACTACAAAGGGACAAAGATTTCATTTTTTTTCCTAAAGATAAAATTTTTTTAATAATCGCTGGAGGACTGTCTTGATCAAAGATTACACAAATATTGTAATAATTTCCTAAATATTTCAGAAATTTCGAATATATTTTAGAGAGTTTACAAAGACTTCAATGATGTCTCAAAGATTTCAGAAAGATTAAAATTATTCCACTAAGATTTCAGATAGATTACAAAGGGGCAAAGATGTCAATGATTTCCTAATGATTTCAAAGATTTCGAATAGATTGAAAAGATTTCAATGTTTTCCTAAAGATTTTTAAAAAATTAATAATTTCACAAGTATTACCAAATATTTAGCAAAGATTTCCTAAGATTTCACAAAGATTAGACAAGGGTTGCAATGATTTCTCAAAGATTTTATAAATTGCAGATCAATATTCAGATCAATATTCAGATCAATATTTTTCCCCTCCCTGGTCTATTTATAGGTTACCCCATACATGGGTTTCCCCATGTGTTTTTTTGCCCCACTGCGGTTTTTTGGTTTTCGAAAATCTAATTATCTAAGATGGTTAACATTTTGATAATCATCCTTAAAGCAAACAAATCTAAGTGTTGTACATTTTCAAAGCCAGAATAAAAAGAAATATACAAAACTTCCGAATGGTGAAATTTGTTATTAAAAATGTATCACGGTTACCTATGTGCAGCCAATTTTAATGCTATTTTAAAAGCAGATAAAATTTTTGCCATGCACTTTATGACTGGTATAAAAGTGCATGTTATGTGCATGCAGAAACTCAATCTATTAAAAAGCATGACATATTACTCCCATTTTCCCACGTCCTATGTGGAAACCAGTCGAACAACTTGAAAAGAAAGGATGCATCGCGAATGCAAATTCGTGGCGCGCGGCTAATCGAAAACCTTGAGTTCTCGCTTAATTTATCACATGAGCAATATTGTTTGCTGGTCGGCCAAGCACGGCAGCATGTGGAGGGGCCGTAGTCGAATGTTTTTTGATAAATAGACGGCTGCTTACGTATTCACTCAGAGCCCAATAATGGCTTTATAAAACACGGCTCCATGGCACGGGGACTCGTTAGCATTCGTCATTTCGGGCCCTAATAGGGCCCCGACAGGGCACAGAAATGATGAAGGAACATTTATATTTTAGCACCGCTTTGATGACCACAATTTTTGCCCTCGCTCGCTATGGGTTATTATGTAAATGCGAAAATATACATGCTCTTCATAAGAAATTTAGAAACGCGTCTTGTAAGACCGTTTCATTTTGACACTCCTGTGAAAAAAATAAGGGCATAAAAAAAGCGATAAACAGGATTCTTGTCCAAGGAAATATTGATGAGGCGCCTCGCTAAATGAGCCTCTCGAGCGCACTACGAAGCGGAAGTTTCTGAGTGAAATTCGCACTTACCAACTTGGATTTTTTACCTTTAGTTCAACTTTTTAGTTTTTATTCTTTTATTCGTTTCACAGAGTTAATGAAACTTGTAAATGTTCTTTTAGAATACAAATGTTTTTTTTTTTGCTCTGGAAAAGTTTTTAATGCACACTTTTCACAGCTGTCGGTATACGTTCATTCTAAGAAGTAACGAATTATACTTGCAGTTACTTTAATGATGAATTTAAATTACTTTGTTTTTGAAATGTGTAAAATAGTTCCAATTGGGTTTACTTAGGCTTTTTCTCTTATTTATTAGAGTCTAAAAATATTCTCGTAAAACAAAATATCTTTGACCTATTCCTAGAATGCCTCAATGCGCTCAAAATATTCCGATATACCCGTACGAAATCCAAAATTGCACATAAATAATAAGTAAACAATAAAAAATAAATACACTTCGAAAATTCATATTTTTAAAGATTTGACAAAGATTTCTTAAATCACACAAACACGCAGAACAAAATTCTGCTTAGTTTACTAGATTTCAGTTAAAATAGGGACAGTATACATTTTCTGTAATGATTACCGAATTTTCTGTAGAGTTTACAAAATTTTCAGATATTTTATCAAGTTTCGGATATTTTTATAACAGTTACAGACTTTTTAATTAGAAGTTACAATTTCAAGATGTTCATTTGGAAGAAAAGTTGGGTAAATGTTACAGAAAATATCCGTCAATTTATAATGTTACTGCAAGTTTTGTAAACACTGAAGAAAATTGAGTAACATTTACAGAAAATCTATACTGTCCCTATTTTATTTTTTAATTCAAAGATTATACAAATATTTCAATGATTACCCAAAGATTTCACAGATTTTGCAAAAATTTCGGATTTATTCAAACGATTTCTCAAAGATTGGAAAATTATTTCGCAAAGATTTCAGATAGATTTTAAATATTTCGCAAAGACTTCTGTTATTGCAAAAAAATTTTAGATTGACTTTAAATATTGAACGAAGACTTGAATGATTTCCTAATTATTTCAGAAATTTAGAATATTTCGCAAAGTTTTTAGAAAGATTTCACAAAATTTTTTATGATTTCTTTAAGACTTCAAAGACTTAAAAAAAATTAATATTTCGCAAAGATTATACAAAATTTTCAATGATTGCCCAAAGATTTCAAAGATTTTACAAATATTTCTAATATTTCACAAAGATTTTCCAAAGCTTTCGCAAAGACTTTCAAGATTACACAATGATTTCAAATATTTTGGACGGATTTCAGATATATTCCAAAGATTTCTGATATATTGAAAAGACTTTACAAAGATTTCAATAATTTCAATAATTTCAATAACAGTAACAAATATTTCAAAAATATTTCAAACATTTCGCAAAGATTTTTAGACAATCCGCAAAAATTCTACAAAGATTTCAATGATTATGAAAGAATATAAATATTTCACAAAGCTTTTTACAAAGACTTTCAAGATTTCACAATGATTTCAAATATTTCGAATGAATTTCAGATATATTTTTAAGATTTCGGATATACTGAAAACACTTCACAAGGATTTTAATAATTTCTCAGATAGTTCACAAATATTTCAACAATTTCAATAATATTTCAACTATACCAAACATTTCGCAACGATTTTTAAATAATTTCCAAACATTTTAAATATTTCCGTAAGATTTCACAAAAATTTAAATAAGCTCAGAAATATTAGCAAATATTTTTCAAAGATTTCCAAAGATTTGATAAAATTGCAATGGTTTTCAACAAATTTCGTAAAGATTTTAAAAAAATTTTAATATTTTGCAAAGATTTTACAAAGATTTCAATGATTTCCCAAAGAATATAAAGATTTTACGAAGATTTTTAATATTCCACAAAGATTTTACACAGCTTTTACAAAGACTTTCAAGACTTCACAATGATTTCAAATATTTCGGACGGATTTCAGATATATTTCAAAGATTTCGGATATATTAAAAAGACTTCACAAGGATTTCAATCATTGCTTAAATACTTTACAAAGATTTTAATAATTTCAATAATATTTCAAAAATATTCCAATCATTTCGCAAAGATTTTTAAATCATTTCCAAAGATTTTAATTATTTCCGTAATATTTCACAAAAATTAAAAAAATTTCACAAATATTACAAAATATTTTGCAAAGATTTCCATATATTTGATAAAATTGCAATGGTTTCTAAAAAATTTAGTAAAGATTTTACAAAGATTTAAGTATGTCGCAAAGATTTTTAGACCATCCGCAAAAATTGTACAAAGAATTCAATGATTTCCCAAAAAATATCAAGATTTTAAGAAGATTGCAAATATTTCACAAAGATTTTACAAAGATTTCAAATATTTCACAAATAATTTCCAAAGCTTTCACAAAGACTTTCAAGATTTCACAATGATTTCAAATACCATTTAGGACAGTCCTAAAACATACGCGACGATCCATCACATTGTTACTTGCTTATGAACTTCATACAGTTCTAAAA
>JAAAKG020144209.1:0-11176 GCA_010014905.2 Druon quercuslanigerum
GAATTCCAGATCAATCTAAAAATTTTATAACCCCTTCCTCACACTACTCCCCTCCCTACCGAGTGAGTCACGCCTACAACGAAAGGGAAACGGCTTAATGGTGTAATAATAATAATAATATAAAGTTAATATAATTTTCAGTTAAGTATTAATTATATAAGCGATTAAATTTGTACTAATAAGTACCAATTAATTTCAAAGATTTTTGAATTCCATTGTCTCTGGGAAATTAGGACTACTCTTCTGTAAAAATAAAAAAAGTAATTAAATGTGCAATTAAATGTAAAAAATATAGATATAGAAAAATGGCGGAAATTCTTATAATAAGAAACTTACTAAACGATGACAGCATTCTACATTTATTTGCAGCTTTTCTTTAAGTTTTTTGAAATCATTAAGAGTGTTCAACGAAAATTTGATGTTGAATTCTTCCTTAAAACTCCTTTTCCAGTGTAGCCAGAACTGCTATCGATTTCAATCATAATTTTTATCGCCTTTTGATTTTAAGCTATTTCTCGTACTTCTGTTCGTAACAATTTGATTTTCTTTAAACTTTCATGAAGTTCTGAATTAAAATAAAACATAAGCATAATTGTATGAGAGGAAAAAAAGAGTACACATTTTATTAATGTTACTACAATAGAAATTTATCATCGGCATAAAGAGATAAAATAAAATTTTCAAGTGGTGCTGCTTTTTATAAAATTGATTCATGAATGTTTAATTGCATAAACAAATGGAATTTTTTAAAACAATTTTTTTTAATTAACATTACTACTATTGCTCTAGTGGAATAATAATTACCATTATTTTATAAATTTCCAATTATTTGAACAAATGAAATTTGTTTAAATAATGTCGTTAAAATTTTTTTAAATAAAAATTATTACTGTGGGTCTAGTGGAATGTTTATCAATATTGTTTTATTATTTTTAATTATGTAAACAAATTATAAGTAATATAGTATTATTACTTGAAAATAAATAATAATATATTTTTTCAACCATTGAAAAGTATTTGAAAATAAACTACCAGTTAAACATATAAAAAAAAAAAACATTTTTTACACAAATGGAAGTTCTAATTTCAAAGTTCGGTTTCTTCATTTCACTTTTTAGATAGAAATATGCATATCGAGCAAACAAATTTATAATTTTATAATTACATTGAAACTAAAAAAAAATCGCTCTGTAGATACGTTTCTATTTCTGAAAGAAGTACTATTCAAATGATGAAATCGAAATTTTAGATTAAAATGTCGATTCGCCCCGTTTAATCAATCTGTATAAAAAATATTTAGCGAATTATCTTTCATTGGTAAATCTAATATGTGTATAATAATTTGTGCTACTTTCATTAATACTTTGTTTTCTTGCAGGCAAAAATGAATGCGCTTCCACCAGTAATAATAAAATAAAAAGATTTAATTGTGCGATAAGAATTTATAAAAAATTCTTACCTAAATCGACGTGGACATTTGAAACTTGACTAGCATTCTGAATCCTCATGTGTAGAATTTAAATTCTTATGATCCATCTGTTCACCGCCATTTTCGATTTCATCAAAATTTCGATCTTTTGAAATTTCTGGATATTGCATTTCGGGTAGCATTTCACTTTCTTTTTCATCATCTGCAACACTATTTACCTAATTTTTAATATTTAATCAATAACATGAGCTAAATTGTATTTAAAATTTTTTATTAGTGTAACTGTGTTGCAAACTAAAAATATTTTGAAATATACAATTTACAATAACTTTTGAAATGAATTTCAATTTTGAGGTTAGCTTTTGGTTCAAGATAAATATTCAATACGATTTAATAATTTATACCTTCCCTCGATCACATCATAAAAATTGTTTAAAGCAGCAACATTCGATGCTTTCGAACTTGTGGCGTACTAGGCTTTGGCATATTATTTATTGTATTTTACACTTAACTTAGAATCTAACCATGTGTTTAATCAAAACTTATACACTTCATTTGACAGTAAGGCAATTTCCCTAATTTGGAACTAGGTGGCGTTGCAATACCTGAACCGGTCTGGCTCGGGTCTGGGTCATGGAATTATCCCGATCTGGGCCCGAAGATATTACGCCGATCAAGGACAGATCGGTAATCAGGAAAAAATATGGCGATTTCTACACGGGAATGAGGAGGCGTTAGTTTTATTTCATTTCACTTTGTCTTAAAAATCGAAACGTTTCTCGTATAATTTATAGAAGTCAAATTATAAATTGTCAAAGTAAATACTTTTGATCGAATACATCTAATTTAACTTCGCACGATGTACTAAAATGAATTCCTATTATTATAAAATGAAATTATCGATCAATATGGTATGATACGAGATGATCGAGTTAATGACGCGAAGTGAGTCAAGAATTTAAAAAAAAACGAGCATTGTGTTCGCATATTGGAAGTTCTCGCTATTTTTATCGTTGTACATCTCTCTTTATAAGAGTAAAAAAAAGGACAATTGTGTGTCATATCTTTTGGGTATACATGGATCGCTGTATCGAATGACAAGATCCAGTCGATTAACTGGTACCTCTCGATCACACATGAAACAACATGTTTTTGTATATATGGGCGTGTAGGGAGCATGAAGTTACAAACGATGTGTATGCGTGTCTCCTGATAATAAACAACGGCTGCAATATGCGATCGCTTGTTTAAAGTATGAGTTGCGACATGCTGCTTGGTAGGAATCATTGTTAGACCTCCCTGCAGTTGTCAGAGTATCCACTACTGGATCGCATGCAGATGAAATGTAAGAAGATTAAAAAAAGAAATCAAACTAAATCATAAAGCCATTCAGGATAATATAAAACATCATCAAAAAATTTTAAGTATTCTTAAAGAGCAAGGAGATGTACAAAAGTTGTATCTTAATATTCACTCTATTCTTTTCCATGATCAACCTGACCCCTGGTTTTTGAAAATTTCTAATGTGACTATTCCACAGAAAATTATTGACGTTTTCAGATTAGGTGAAGGCTTTAGTAATAAATTTGGAGAAAAAAACTACAGTCAATTACTTGAGATCATTAAAGATATATAACCTAATATTAATAAAATTCCAGACAATACCAGTTGAAGAATTAAGATAATTTTTTATAGGTTTATCTAACGATTTTAAAAAAATTGATAATCTGAAGGGAAATTACATTTTCTTAATATGACCTTAATTAAAACTGAAGAGAGATAGATAATCACAGATTGGCATAGGAAAACAATTTTTTCAGGAAGTACACTTAGTTTTCTTTCCAATCACTCTATTCAAAATAATATAGGAGTTGTTAAAAACCTAATTGCTCTGATGAGCCGGAAAGTGAGATAGTTTAGAAATCTGTTTTTTGATAAAGGAATCTATTTCATGCTCTTTTGCATGACATTAATTTTTGAGAAAATGGATTATTTTACACTCTTAAAGAAATTAATTTTTTAATTTTTTCAAACTACCTCACTTTTCGGCTCGTTAGAGACAAAAATAACCAAAAGAAAAGAGGGAGAAAAGGGAAAATATCAAACAAAACCAACTACACACTTTTTCTTTCAGAGAATCCCTCAACAGGGATAATTTATAGGATAAAGTACAAATGTATAAAAAATTAATATGTATGAAAATAAAATATTTTAATTGATATCAATGAAAAATTGAATAATTCTAACATAATATATATGTTTAGAGGGAAAATGATTGTGCTGTAAAAGAAACAAGGAAATTAATTCAAACATTTAAGAATCCAATATCGTATACTTTGTTGTATCTTGAGTAGTCCCTTTCTAAAACAATAGCTTTGTTACCTTCTCTCTTTATGAAAATAATCTCCATGAAATCTTTCTTTTTCTGATTTCTCTCATGATAAAGAATTTTAATATTCTTTCACAAAAATCTGTTTAGTTAAAAACTGCATGAATTTTGCATTTCATGAAATATTCTTTTTCTACAATTGGGGATCTTAGTTCTTTACTAATTAGGTAAAATTCTTTAATATTTTTTTCAGGTACTCTAATCACATCAATAATAAATTTAGGTAATAACCTAAAGTTCTGCTTATTTAAATAAAATACATTCCTTATCAACAAGAACAATCAATTCGAAACCAAATTTTTATGAAATATATTTCAATTTTTAAAGAATTTGTTGTAAAATTGTTTACGTCCATTGCACTCTTGGGAATGACAAAATAAAAAAGTTAGATCAATTATTAAAAGCGCAATATAAAAATTGCAAACAAAGTTGAATCATCATTTAAATTATTTTTACCAAAAAACTTTGAAAATGTAGTATCTCTTTTCTTTAAAAAAAAATTGAAAAAGATAAAGAGAACTGAATATTTTGATGTGCAATATATAAAGTGGCATATATAAAGTATGACATCGCAAAGTTTATTTTCCAATAAATATCTAAATGCTAAGACCTTTAGTTTCAGTCATCTTCGAAGACTATCATACCAAAAGTTGAGATTCTAACTTTGTTATCTAAAAAATTTATTTTTCTAATTTTATAGATTCTAATTCCTAAAAGTTCTTACTATGACAAAGCAAATTTTTTTTTTGAAGCATATATCTACATGTCTAAACCTTCCATTAAAGCCATTCGCGAAAAAAAAGCATTGGCAAAAAAGCTTCCAGCATACACTTAAAAAACGAAATTTCTTTCTTTTTCTTACTTTAACCTTTCATAACAAAAAAAGCATCAATATATTATGTAAAGGCTTTTTTTTAAATTAAAATCCATATGTCAAGGCTTTCAGTATCAGCCATTTTCGAAGACAATTAAACTATAAGAGAAAAGATTTTTATAACCTTTTAATATCTGAAAACAGAAAAGCAATATCATAACATACCAAATTATATTTTTTAATCCATATCGACATGCCAAGAAATTTAATTTAAACCATACATGACAAAGTCGGACTAATAGAAAAGCTTTCAGCATAATCACCTTAAAAAGGCTATTTCCTCATTTTTAAAAATTTTTAAATCATTGATAACAAAAAACATCAGTATAATGAAGCATATTTTTTAAGCACATCTACACGCCAATACCTTCAATTTTATCAATTTTCGCAAAAAATCTATGGAAAAGAAGGGATTTAGCACAATGATGTAAAAAACGAAATTTCTTAAATTTCATAAATTTCCTAATTCCTCATACACTGATAGCACAGATGCAAAACAATGATATACCAAATATTATTGTATACATAAGCTTCCAACATAGAGTGGCTTGAAAAATTATTTTCTTAATTTCTTTTATTTTTCAACCTCCGACAGCAAAAAATCACTATGACTTAGAACCTTCTTTCTGGAATGCATATCGACGTGTCAAAACTTAAACTTTGAGACATCACCCAAGATGATTAGAACAAAAGAAAATCTTTTAACATAGAGGGCTAACAAACGAAAGGTCCCGATGTTTCTAATTTTTTATCCACTGATATAATGGAACAGAACCATGAAATAGCAAATTTTATCTTTTAATACACATCCATAAGTTTTAAGACATTTAGGTAAAAAAATTCTTAAAAAATATCGAAATAAAAGTAAAGTTTGCAACGTAGAGGTCTTAAAAACAATATATTATCATTTCATGTATCTTTTTAATCACTGATACTATAAAACGATACTTTAACGTAGTAAATTTAATTTTTAATCTACAGTAACATGCCAAATGCTACAACATGAGTCATCTTTGAAGAAAATTGACCCAAAAGAAAAGATTCCAACTTAGCAATCTGAAGAAATAAAATTATGCTCATTTTCAAATCTTGGATTAAAGAAACATTGTTAAATAAAAGAAAAAATATTCTTAGTTCATATTATTATTGTACGAACATCTTAATGCAAAGCTTTATTTTAAGCGGTCTTAGAGAAAAATCGTATCATTTGTAGGCTATGATAAGGCCTGCACAAAAACGATCAAAATCGTTACTTTCAATTTAGTCTTCACTACATCTTCAACAAATAATGCAGCAACACTGCTATATTTTTTTACAAAATTGGTCCAGTTTCTTTAGGTATTTTTAATAAATTAAAATTATCTATACTGAAATCGCTATATTCAGTATATTGCACGAAACGCTCTGCTAATGTTCGTTTTAACTCTTGAGTGAAAATAGGGTCATAATCCAAAAACAACGCTCAGGGAATGTTCATTACTCCTGAAATATACAGCAGAGACGCGTTATTGTTGCCGACACATTTAAATAATCGAGCACTCTCTATACAAACGACTGGTACCGGGTTTGAAAATGTAACGACCTGACGAGGAAATTGTTGGTATTGGTGCTATCCGCCGCATAAAGAATGTGCGCTTATTCATTCGCGGTCATTTTAATATTTTTCCTTCTTTTTCCCTGAATATCCAACTTTTCCGATGCGAGGGGTTTGCATTGGTTTTGGTTTCGGTTTTCGCAGTGCGGGTGCGCGCATTGTACGGAACGACTGGCCAGTTAATGCCAGAACATAAATATCGAAGCTCTAATTACCGGTTGTGCAGTACGCACGTGCCGCACGCGACCAGAACGCCCAGCATAGTACGTAGCATACTCGGTCAAAACCCATCGAATTCGTAATTATGCGTTTAATTGAAAACGTGGCAGATTTCCTCTGTCAGCCACACCGCGGAATCTCTCGGTCCCCGCAACATGCGCCGGGAAGCGGAGATTTGTTTGTTTTTATACCGAGAATGTAGTATCGTTCACTGGATAAAGCCGGGAATATTCGCCAAATGTACCGTTTGTTTATCTTCTGCTGCTATTCTGCGAATATAACGTTACCAGACGTATTCACACATTAACATGTCGCGATGGGGTGCCGTCGAAAAATAGAGTTCAGAAAAATATTGGTTTTTAGCCAAAGTGAGAGAAAAATGATACAGTAAAATCTGCTCCTGTTGGCCAGCCGCGGTTTCATCAAAATCCGGCCAATTCAGGCAGATGGCCAACATGAAATTATATGTCATTGTAAGCCCCTGCTTTGTTCATTATACTCGTATTTCAATAGCTTAATGAGAAAGAAGATTTTAATTGATACCCAGTGGGTAATACGTTATCCTATTGAAAGTGTAAAGTACGATTCTGACTATAGAAATGAACATTTTGATGCGGGATATTAACCATAATTTACCACAACTATATGTCAGTGAGATAGTTCATTATTGTTTCTGTAAGTTCTGTGTGGTAGTGAATATCGTTTGGGGTAACGCATTACCCAAGTTCAAGAATTGAATCTGTAAGTGATTTTAGTTTTCTGTTGTTGTAGCGTTTCATTTAGGTGGTTAAAGCAAATTGAATTTCAATAGAAATGGCAAAAAATAAGGTACAGCAAATTTCTGAATTAGAAACACCATTCAGAGCTTGACCAGTCGGAAAGTATAACGATTTTAATTGGATGTTTTAAGCATGAATTTAAAAGTTCAAAGTGTTGACATAATTACTTTAACGAAAATAGCCGAAAAATAGATGTAGTGAATTGGTCACTTAGAAGTGCAAAATGAATAAAAAATTAACAAGGATTCGAACTAACAACAGAAGCTGGTGATCGAGAAGAGTCAGATGTAAGATATATTCCTGATCGAAAATTTCCATTTACTTCGTAAGTAACAGACAAAAGTTCATGTTCACTAAACTTTGGTTTACAATTCTAAATTTGTTTACAGATGATGATGATGGTGTTGGACCATCAAACAAAAAATTGCAAACTTACTGTCAACGGTGTCATCTTCCAACTTTTAAGGAGCACAGGACCGACCTGTGCTCTAATGTATTATTTCCTCTATTATTAGCATTTTAAATCATTTTAGGTGGTCAATACTAATTGGAATTTAAATAATCAACTTTACTTTTATTTTCATAAGATTGTTGCCATTACTTAGATTCCTTTAATTCCCTCTAATTATTTTGCTGAAAAAATCACTCTTTTAAAGAAAAAAATGAAAGTAGCTTATATGCCCTTAAAGCGTGACTATTCTTCTTTTGAATTCTGTTTTATTTGTTCAAATTGGTCATATTGTTGAGAAACTACATTATATTTGTTATAGAAAAAGTTAATTTTACGGAATTGTTAGTTTTTTTCGTTTTTAAAAAATTATCCTAAAATTTTTGTTTTACATAAAAAGCTTGAAATATTGTCTTAAAGAAGTCAAGTTATGTGAGACAGAGGTACATTCTAAAGACGTCTTCAGCATCTCATGGCGCCCACTGATTAAATCCTGAACCATTTTTGGATGGCAGAAAATTAAAAAATAAATATGTATTATAAATATAAATATGTATTTCTTCAAGCCTTTGGGATCATCCATAAATCAATAATTAAAATAACAAAGTGATTTTCAGAATAAGGCTTGAAATATGCCCAATTGAATATTACGTGACAATTAATCAGGATATTATTACATTTTTTTACCTAAGAAAGCTAAATTTTTAAGCAAAACTGGATGAGTTCAAATTTTAATAAAATAAAGTCTATTTATAGAAAAAAATGAATTTTTTAACAAAAAGTTAATTTTTTTTACTAAACTATTGAACTTTCAAAAATAAATTTGAATTTTCTCTACAAAAAAGTGTAACTATCTAGTCAAAAATATGAAACTTTGATAACTAAGATAATTTTCTACCAAAAAAGACGAATTTTCAACAAAATATAAAAACTATCAACCCAAAAGTTGAATTTTCAACTAAAGAAGAATAATTCTCGACAAAACACGATTTTTTAACAGAATACTTAAATTTTAACAAAAGGTTTAATTTTTACAGAAATAGAAACTTTTTCAGAAAAAATAGAATAGGTAAATTTTGAATTAGCCAAAGTAATTTTTCAACCAAAAAACAAGGAATTTTCAACAAAAAAAGTTAAATTTCCAACCAAAAAGGTTAATTTTTATCTTAAATTTTGAATCATCAACCAAAAAACCTATTTTGAAGAAGATATTTAAACTTTAAAACCTAGTTTTTAAATTTCTAACCAAAAATATTAATTTCCGAAGAAAAAGATTAATTTTCTACCGAAAAGAAAATTTTTCAAACAAAATTCAACAATACTTAACGAAAAAATTAAATTTTCAACTGAAAAAGACAAACTTTTAAACAAAAATAAGAATTTAAATCCAAGAAAATAAGAATTTAAATCCATGAAAATAAGAATTTTAAATCAACTTCAAGAGTACTTAACCAAAAAGTGGGATTTTTAACTAAAAAGAGGATTAAAAAAAAGAGATTTATATAATGTCAAAAATATAAATTTTTAAGAAAATTCTATAATTTCAAACCGAAAAGTGCAGTTTTTAATTAAAAAGAAGAATTTGGAAATGATAAGATTTATTTCTACGGAAAAAGAGGAATGTTTGACAAAATTCAAAAATTCTTAACCAAAAAGTTGAATTTTCAACTAAAGACAAAGAATTCTGAAAGCAAAAAGATTAACTCAATACAAAAAAAACAGAATTTTAAATAAAATAAAAGAGTTCGCAAACAAAAAGTTAAAGTTTCAACTGAAAAAAATTTAATTTTTAAACAAAAAGATTAATGTACCATCAAAAAAGAAGATTTTTTAAGAAATTTTAAGAATTCTTAACCAAAAAGTTAAATTTTTAACTAAAAAAGAAGAAATTTTAAACAAAAGGATAAATTTACTAATATAAAAGACGAATTTTAAATAAAATTTAAGGTTCTCAATCAAAAAGTTAAGGTTGCAGCTAGGATTAATTTACTACAAAAAATGAGAAATTTTAAACAAAATTCAAGATTTCTAAACGAAAAAGTTGGATTTTGTACTAAAAAAGAAAATTTTTTTAACAAACGGGTTAAGTTACAATAAAAAGACGAATTTTTAATAAAATTCAAGAACTCATCAAAACGATGAATCATCAACCATAAAATGCATTTGTAAGAAAGCAGTTCACGTTTAGAACCTACATGTTAAATTTCTAACCAAAGAGATAAATTTTCAGAGAAAAAGATTACTTTTCTACCGCAAAAAAAATCGAATTTTTAACAAAATTCAAGAATTTTTATCTAAAATACAACAATTTTGTAAACAAAAAGAATAATTTACCACAAAAAAAAGAATTTTGAAAAAAATTAAAGCGTTCTCAAACAAAAATTTAAAGATACAACTGAAAAAATGAATTTTTATACCAAAATATTAATTTACTACTAAGAAAGAATTTTTAAGAAATTTCATTAATTCTGAACCAAAAAGTTAAATTTTTAACTAAAAAAGAAGAATTTCTAAACAAAAAGATAAAATTACTAACATAAACGAGGAATTTTTCATAAAATTAAAAGGTTTCAACCAACAAGTTGAGGTTTTAACTAGAAAAGATTAATTTACGACAAAAATGAGGAATTTTTAATAATATTCAAAATTTTTGAACAAAAAAGTTGAATTCTAAACTAAAAAAAATGTCTGAACAAAAGGCTGAATTAAATACCAAAAAAGTCGAATTTTGAATGAAATTCAAGAACTCTCATCAAAACGTTGAATCATCAACCTAAATATGCATTTTTAAGAAAACAGTTTACCTTAAGAACCTAGATGTTAAATTTTTAATCAATCAGATGAATTTTCAAAGAAAAAGATTAATTTTCTGCCGCAAAAAAATTTAAAAAAATTCAAGAACTCTTAGCAAAAGAATTGAATTTTCAAGAGAAGAAGATTAGTTTTTAAATAAAATGAACTTTTAATCAAGAGGATTAATTTACTAGCAAAAATACGAATTCTTAATCAAATTCAAAAACTCTGAACCAAAAAGTTAAGTTTTCAACAAAAAAAGATTAATTTCCTACAAAAAATGACGAATATTTCACACAATTGGAAATTTCTGAAGCAAGAAGATATTATTTCCTACTTAAAAGAAATATTTTTAATCAAAAAGTTTAATTTACTACTAAAAAAGACGATTTTTTCATCAAATTCAAGACTTCTCAATCAGAATGTTGAATGTTCAACTAGAACCATAAATTTTTAACCAAACAGATTAATTTTCTACCAAAACATTCATCAATAGGAAACGTACTAAAACGGTACTATATGTATTTTCAGAAACAATTTATTGTGTCTAAACGTGACTTTTACTAAGCTCACGCACCCTCGCTAAAGTAGAGATGTAAATAACTTGCACAATTGCCAATTCGTCAAATAGATATAATTCAATATATCAAA
>JAAAKG020144210.1:0-11175 GCA_010014905.2 Druon quercuslanigerum
TTTCTTGTACCTGTGACATGATTTAGCCTGACTCAATTTATGTGGTTATAGTAACCACAGTCCATTTCTCTCTGTGTTTAATGTCCACAGTTGAACGTGTATAATTTAATCTGCACAATTTCAAAGTGGAGACTTATCAGATAACGAAATTTACAATTCAAAAGAAATAATATGCAGAGTTATTGTACGTGTAGAGTTGAACACCTTAATTTAATGCCTACACGCAATGTGTAGAGTTGTACAATGTGTAGATCCGATATGTGTACTACCGATGCCCAGCCCTTCGCAAGCACATTCTCATCGCGCGCGGCACGCTGCGCTCGCAAGTTTGAACGCGTGTTGGTTCCCGCGCTTCGCGCTCGATAATATATTTCCCTTGCGCTCCGCGCTCGGCCTTAGTATATTCCCACAGAGTTTTTGAAACTAAAGGTCAAACCATCGACAAAAGTAATTTGGAGATAGTGAATTCTTCTTTGTTAAAACTCCCTCTGCTTCAACGAACACATTCTCATCGCGTATCTCGTTTTTCGCAGACGAATTTGTCGCTTAAATTGTATATCATTTTCATAAATGTATATTATTTTAATTAATAACATGCATTTATATTAAAACAGACGTAGTGTTATTGACTTTAAAAAAAATTTGCTATTAAAAATTTTATTGCAAATTCTGCCGGTTTTTAAAAACTGAATTTGCGCATTTACAATTTTATTTTTACGATTTAAACGTTACACATACGGTTTACACGTCAGCATTGCCATTTTCTAACTTCTAAATTATATTCCTAGCCTCAGTCACCTACGAAAATTCGATTGATGAGGGTATGGGGCGGGGAGGGGGGGGGGGAGTGATTAGTTTAAACAGAGTCACAGCTGGTTAGTGGTTTATGCTGAGAAGGTCACCAACCTTCAGCAGCGTTGTGTTGGATGGGAGTTCATGCGATCCCATCTGTTAATCAAAAAGTGATTCATAACAAATTTATAGATCTTTTTAAAAAGCACAGTTTTTGTCTGCACATCTTTTCACCTATATTTCACGGCTTAACAGTAAAATTAAAATTTTGATTTTACATTATTTTTTTATGCGGTCAAAATTTGAATTTTCGATTTCTCAAGAAAATTCAAAAAGTCGCTAGGACAATCTTATATATGGCATTCAGAAAGCAACATTTTTGTTTTCTTGACTTTTTTCATGTCCTGCGTTATTTGGCTTAAAATGTTCATTTTATGTGCTTTTTGGAATTATGCAAATGCTATAACTCTGCTAATTTTTGTTGTCATCAAAAAAAAATAATAATTAGGAGAAATTATTTGTGTTTTTGAGTACTATAAATAAATGTACAGAGAATTTTTGAATTTTGAAAAAAAGGTCTCAAAAATTTTCAAAATTTTCTCTCTTTTTTAATTTGTATCCAAAATGGCTGGCTAACGAACTTAACACACAGATAGACATGCAGACACAAAGAGACCGTAAAAACCTTTTTTCGGATATAAGGGGGTCTCAAAACGTGGACAGTTGACAGTTGAGAATGTAAAAATTAATTAATTTGCCATGAATAATGTTTTTTTGATAGTTATTTTATAGTTTTAATCGTTAGAAATGGGATTAAGAACATAAAAAATTAAATAACTGTAAAACACACACACAAGATGAAAAAGAAATTAAATAAGCAAAGTTTGGATGAGAATGTGCCCATTCATTTGGCAGGTTTTTTTCACTGTTAATGTTCTTTTTAAAAATAAAACAAAAACTACACATCTTATCAAAATGTCACCAATAACAAATTTGTAGATCTTTTTTAAGTGCATAATTTTGGTCCAATCATTATTTGTCGTATCTTGCATAGTTTGACCTAAAATGGAACTTTTGATTTTTTAGTGTTCTTTTGTGCTATAAAAATTTGAGTTTTCTACTTTCTAAAAAAATTCAAAAAGTCTTTATGATAATCTTGTAGGGTGTATCAAAAGAAACATTTTTCTTGTCTTGACTTTTCTTCTTATCGTGCGTTGTTTGGCTGAAATTGTTAATTTTCGTTTCTTTTTTTGGTTTTTGAAAATGCTAAATCTCTAAAATTTTTCATTTTATCAAAAAAAGTCATTGGGAGAAATGGTTTTTTTTCTTGAGTACTATAAACAATTGTACAGAGACATGACAATTGTACATGAAAAAAAATGTTTAAATGTGCTCACTTTTTGAATTTTTATCCAAATTGGCTGGCTAACGAACTTGACCTTTATTTCAGGACACTAAAAGAGTATACTAAGTGCCAATCCAATCTGTCAATTCTTTCGAAAGTTATCGTACTAACAAACTAAAAATCTACAGACACACAGCCAGCCAGACACATTCATAAAAACCTGTTTTTCGGATTCAAAGGGTCTTAAAACGTGGGGGTCAAATTTTACAAAAATCTAATAACTTCTCCGAATGAGAATGCAAAAAAAAATTTCACATTTTTAGCGACAAAATGGTTCTTCTACTGTGATATCACGATCTTAAATTTGGATTTTGTGGAAACAGAATCATTTTCTTGAATCAAACATTCTTTCTTCTCATTAAGCATCGCCATAGCCCGTAGAAAGTTTTTTTTGACAAAGAATTGAAAATTTCTTTTTGTTTATTTTACTCATACTTAAAGTAAAAAATCTGCCCACCGCGCGTACACATTCTCATCTCGCGATGCGCGCGCGGCTCGCTTCTTTCATAAGTTCAAGTTCGAGATTTGCGCTCGGTGATATTGAATTCTGTTTTGTTAAAGCTCCTTCGGCTTTAACGAATACAATCTTATCCGGGACTGCTTATTCAGATACTGAAAGATAAAATACAAATTTTATCTGTTATGATTACTTTAATATTTTTTCCTTATTTGGCATAATCTTTATTCACAGCTTCCCTGAAAAATTTATCATTTCACTGAATGTATATAATAAAAATTTATAATGTGCATTAATATTGAAACAAACATATCTAATGTAGCTAAATGGAGACTGAGTGTTTGGAATTCTAGAAGGGTGAATGATCTTATGGAAAGATAATTGCGAGGAACTACACGCCTAAGGAAGCTAGATGTTTCATGTATATACCTGAAAGGAAGGAAAAGGGATGCGACATTACAGTGATAGAAAATCGGGAGTTTAAAAACAGACTCGAACTATGGTCAGGTGTAGAGTTTTTTGTGCGTTTTTTGACCTAGAAAATGCGTTTGACAAGCTATACATAGAACTAAACTTTGGTAAGTCCTGAAAGAGTACGGAGGCAATAGATGGCTGCTACTAGCAATAAAAAAAATATATGCAGGTTACAGAGCGAGTGTGAGGGTAAATGAGCAACTGAGTGACTGGTTCGATATTATGTAAGTAAGCAAGAATGCGTAATGCCTTCATGGCTATTTATTATATTCAGCGAAGTGTCTAAAAATGGCCCTCTTATACGATGAAGGTGTGGATCTCAGATAAGTAAAGGTGCGTGGGTTAGCGTTTGCAGGTGATAATGCTGTTATGTCAAAGTCAATTAAAGGCTTGCAGAGAATGTTTAGCAGACTGAATACTAGCATGAAGAAAATGGGCCTTAAAATTAAGATGAATAAAGTAAAAATTATGGTGTTTGAAGGAAAGGGTGCAAAAAGTATGAAATATTGTAAAATTAACGCATTTTATATGAATTCTTGCGCAATGTGTGTAGTAAAATGAGAATGGACAAAGTCAGTAATAAAAGAATTCTTAAAGGAAGGTCTGAAAGAGATACTGTTTGCAAAGTATGAAAGAAATTCTTAGATATGGTAAAGATAATTGTAGCGTCCCCAGAGACAAACCGGGAACACGATGATTGGAATTTTCTAATGAGATCAAAAATCATAAATATATACAAAGCCACAGAATCACCAGAGTTTGCATGACAATATGTTTATAAGAAATGCATGTTGAAGAGTGCCAGTGGAGTAAATGAGGATAGAAACGAAAAGACCTTAGATTCTAATGGGTCCGAGTGGAGAGCTTTATACCGTGACTTTGTGAAGCTCTTCGCCTAGGGTGATTGCTAGAGAGAATCACCAGCGACTTGTATCGGCGAGAAAATTCGAGTCATCTGTCTTTGAGGCGGAAAAAGTAATTAAAGAATAAATGGTAGTTTAATGAAAGAGGGATCATTTTAAAGGTGCAAATGTTGTACGTTAATGAGTCGAAAAACAATATTCCAAACAAATTTTTGTAGCTTATAGATCTGAAAATTTGATAAAAAGTAAGGAATTTTTATAGATTTTAAAGAGAGTGAAATTTGAAGCATAGTGTTTTATTGAAAAAATAATAGGAAAAATCTAAAAAAATTCATGGTGGTACTTTCAACATTTCTGAACAGATTGCCTTTGAAAATTTGGAAAATCAAGTGCCAGAAACCACCGTAGTGCCATTTTTTCAGAGGATCGTTCTCGGTTTTCCTTTGCCCGACCTATTTAACTTGTGCCTCCGAGCCTCACTCTGGCCTTAAAACCCTTTCCCTGTGGTGAGGAAAATTGAGGACGATCCACTGAAAAACGGCACCACGCTGGACTCTGGCACTTTCTTTCCTATATATAAAGCTGTCTTCAAATATCGTAATTTGCACGAAGATAACAAGAAGCACATACTTCCTTCAAATTGTGAACTATTACAGATAGTTCAACTAACTATCTCCAATTTAAATCACTTCATTATCTTCATTAGAACTGAAGACATTTCAGTCGCATATTTATTTACAATAAACGAACAATTATTTATATTTTGCAAATTTTTCGACTGCAATCTGTTCAGAAATGTTTTAAAGTACCGCTATGAATTTTTTAAAGATTTTTCCTATTAATTTTTCAATACAAAACTATGCTGCAAAGTTCACTGCCTTTAAAAGCTATATAAAATTTTCTTATTTTTCATCAGATTTTCAGACCTGTAAGCTTCACAAATTTTGTTAGAATATTACTTTTTCGCTCATTAAAGTACAACACTTGCACCTTTAAAATGATGTCCCTTTCATTAAGCTATCGACATCCCCCCTCCCTTACCTCGTCTCGTGCAATGAATTCATTAATCCCCAACAGTAAAATAATTTTTTTATATTTTTAACGTTATTTTTCACGAATAAAAAGAAACTACGCGTTATATAAAAACATTATTATTTCGGTGCCTTTTTTCAGAAAAAAAATTTTAATTTCAATATTATTGTTTACGAATCAAACAAAAACTACGCATCCTATGAATTGATAACAAATTTGTTAATATTTTTTTAGTAATATCAAAAAATAAGTTGTAACGTCTATCTTTTTTTGATGAACAACTTTTGTATATTTATTTCTCTGTTTCTTGGTGTCATTTTTCCACAAAGAAGGTATTTTTTAAATGTTTATTTTTATTAACAAAACAAAAACTAAACCTATTATCAAGAAGTGATTAATAACAATTTTTAAATCTTTTTTGGATGAGCAAGTTTTATCTATTTTTCTTGGTATCCTGTGTCATTTGTCCACAAAACATTTTTCAAATTTGTTATTGTGATTTTTTCCGATTTAAATCTTATCTTTTTAAAATAAACAATCTTGCTTCCTAACATTTTTTCATATTTCGTATAGTTTTGCTATTCGGGGGGAAATTTCTAGTTAGTCTGAACATCTAGACTCTAAACTCTGGAGTGTCCGGCTGACTGCAGTCAGCCTTAACTATGGGACAGCTCCCTAGGTGGTGAAGCGTACCATCCATGAAGTTTTAAAATTTTGGTGGTTAACTTCACTATTACAGAGTGTGAATTTGATAATCCTGCAATGTAAACCTGATTATCCCAGATGTTGTATCTTAATGTCAACATAATTGTCTGTTGTCCTTTTCCTATGCATATTATTTTGAGCACGAGATGCTAAGAAAACGGCGTGTCTACCTTGAATTAAAACATTTTTAACACCGGAAAATTCAAAAAGTTATATAAATACCTATCGTACATCTCGCAAGTCGTGTTTCTTTATCAACGAACTAGGAAATTTTAAGCAAGTTTTAGGTCGAGAAATGAGAGAATGCAGACTGATTGAAAAGTGACGCATTTGTCTATAGTTCCTCGGCTCTTGACCATGTTCTCTGCATTTTCTTCACTCTACACACATTTCAAAATATCGACAAGGTTCTGATTGAAAATCCTAGAGTGTCTATTTGATTATCCTGATAGTGAGTCTAAAACACCTGTGGATATTTAACTGTCTATAAAATTATTGTTTTCTTGAATAGGAAGAAGAAATTATGGATTGCACATGGTACTGAGAAAACCGGAACGGCACTGTTGGTCCAAAAATGGTTGATTATAACGAACATGAACGTAGAAAATTGATGACAACTGGCGATGTCAAATTTTGCATTACACTTATACCTTCTCATCAGGATGCGAATGTTTAAATGTGTGTTTTTTATCGCAATTTGACTTTTGCGTTGTTTTTATTTTGATATTGTAAACTTCCACATTAATTTTCTCGGACCTGGATAACTGGTTGTGATCCAACTTTTTGGGCCTTAATTCAATAAAACTTGGGGTCGAGAGTAGATATTTGTTTTATTTTTAAATAGTCATTTAGATTATACAGAATTTGGTATTACAAGTTTTATGGGAATAAATTATGAAAGCGCGTTCTAGGGTGATTAGTAGATATTGTACACGTTACACAGGTTTATTAACAGCGAATTTATTTATGCGTATTGATAATATCGTGACATGTCGTTTGAGAGGAAAGGAGGGGGGGGGGGAGATGATGCGTTTGAATGTCGGTAGCCTTGGCGATTCGCTCGTTAGTCACCGATAATGTTCTTAACGAGCCTTCTCTAATGTAAGTGCATCATGCGAGCTTCTCGCGTTCTTGACTCCCGCGTTACCGCCCTTTGTTGCACAATCGCATTAGTGTTCTTTTCCGCGTGGAGTTTCCGATTATTGCTACAAGCACTCCATGCTGCATTATTTACACCTATAATTTACATTTACATTTACTTTTATATTTACATACTTTTAAATGTTCACAAAAGCAAAATAATTTCTCGAGGAGACATCAACTAAACATCAAAAATGCGTTACATGAGCTTGAATTGATTTCTAAATAACCTGCAACATTGAGCAAAAGCAAAATTGCAATTTTAAATGATTGCACAATTTGAATTTGAAGCTATGCAATTTTATATTGGTAACCGTCAATTAGAATACAATTTTAATGCAGTCAGCTCCTTGAGATACGAATAAGGGGACACTACAATAAAAGGCATATATGTAATGCTCCTATACTGCCCTACAAAGTAAAAAAGTAGTTAAACGCCATTTTTTCGACAAATGTGTTTTTTATATCAGTGGAATCGTTAGAGTTAGCTGCGTTTGACTATCATGGTTAAAATTATAAATTTCAATTATTTATAATAAAAAATAAATGTTTAAAATTACGAATATTGAGCAAATTGACGAAATGCAAAATAGAAATGTATGGAAAGTACTTTGCGGTGCCTGAAATTTGTAAGAGAAGTTGAATACGTCACGAAATACAAGAGAAGAATGACGCAAACTACTTTGTGACTCTTTTGTCTGGCAAAAGCGGTCGAGCAGGCTTCTTGACACCAAATCAAAACGTGGGATACGCTGTACGTAAAGTCTCAAGTTAAAAATGTGTCGAGTCGAGCAAAGATGTCCAAACGAAGAAAGCCGCAAGCGACATCGGTTAAACTCGGCAAGTAGCCGGTCCTTCGGAATAGTTCGGAGACGCAACACAACGTGGTCTCCAGTGGTAACCCGTGTAACTGTTACGTAATTCCCATGAATTGTAACTATCTTGGGTTAACCATAATATTTTTTCTTTGTTTTACCAGCGAGTATTTCTGAACAACTTCTACACAGAAAGCTTATATTTACTCAACCTTCGCTCGATAAACGATGCGATCGAAGATTATAAGGAATTACATTCAGAATGGCCTAGAAAACAATTTTTTATTTTGTTATAAATAATGATATACACTTTTCGCTCATATCATTGTTTTACGGATACCTTCGAGAGTATTATATCCCAATGTCATCAAAAAATTCCAAAAACTGTAAATGTGACGACGAGCGAGAGACCAAAAATTAATTACAAATCAGCTTCAGAAAAAAAATCCCATTATGATGGTTATCTCGAAAACTATAATAGATTTAACTTTTTTGCCAGAGGAAAAAATATGCGCCATCGAATTTCCTATAAGAATGCATTCTTCAAAAATTAAATTTTCAAATTTGGATTTTTAGTTGCCAGGGGCCCACCTCCCTCCAACTTTACCGAGTTATGTCCCGAAAAATCAAAAAACTGTTTGTCCAAAGAACTCTAATATCGAAAAAAATTTTAAATAATTAAGATACGCTATTTGGGTAAAAATAATATGCTCTTTCATATTTTACAATAAAAAAAATAATTTACTAAACAATTTCTATGAGAAAATGGACTTTCGATGTTTTACAAGTCGCGGAAAGTAAAAAAAAAGGTCAAAAGAACACAAAGTCACTTGCGGACGACGTTTTGTCGAAGAGCTCGAACGCAGCCTGAAAATACAACACGAAACATGCGTAGGGCCACTGCGCATTCAGTGGCTGTTCCGAACTTACCGAACGATAGCCGAATCTGGCCGGGATTTATTTCCTGTGTATTACCAACCAGAGTTCGAGCTAATTCAAAATCTCAAGCATACGTAAGGGCC
The DNA here is from genome assembly GCA_010014905.2 of Druon quercuslanigerum. Classification (NCBI taxonomy): domain Eukaryota; kingdom Metazoa; phylum Arthropoda; class Insecta; order Hymenoptera; family Cynipidae; genus Druon; species Druon quercuslanigerum. The sequence goes on from JAAAKG020144210.1 coordinate 8,706, forward strand.
ATAATATTTGCATTAATTTTTTAAGGTTTTTTTTTTGCAGTAAATATTGATAATTCATACTTTTTATTAACACAGTTAGATATAGCCTTCTCTTACGAATCTAACGATAGCAAAAACTCATTTTGCATAAAAATGTCACTTAGGGATCATTCACAAACTATGTGACGCGTTTTTCTTTTGTTTACATGAAGATGAGAATATTATTTCCGTGAAATGAAAAAGGATACAACAATATAAACAAATGATAAATTCGTCACGTAGTTTGTGAACGATCCCTTACGTATCTTTTTAGTTTGGATAGCAGTCTACTTCTCACGCAACAAAATGCCCAGTCACCTCCTATCCGTGTGTCTATGAGTCAGTTTTTAAATTTGAACAATTTTTATTTTTCAAAATAAGAAGTTCAGAATTATGTAAGTTCAAATTTTACTCTTAATATTTAGTACAAAAAAAAATGAAAATGAAGTTAAATGAACCATGTAATAAAGGCAGGTAAAAGCTTTTGAACAATAAGCATATGCTTGCTAAAATCAATAGTTTTGAAGAAAAGTGGTTTTTTGTATCTTCCTAAAGCTCTTATTTTCTACTTGATGGAAAATGTATACATCCGTTAAACTTTTACATTTCGAAATCAATTGAATCGCTTAAACTCTTTTAAAATCTTTACTGTTCTGCGATGTTTCCTTGAAATGTAATGAAATCCTTCCTGTGAAATTTCTTGAAATGCCTTAAAGTCTTATATTTACTTTTAATTTAACTTTAGAGTTAAACTTGAATGTTATAAAAGTTAAGTAAAGTATATCGTTACCAGAAGTTTGAATAAAGAAAAGAAATATGTATGTAAAACTTCTGAATGTCCAATCTTGAATTTTGAAAAGCACAATTGGAACGGTTGAGCATATCAATACTGCCAATCCTGATAAACACAGATAAAATAAAGGTTAAACATCGATCCAGGTAATGTGCTGGGGAAATCTCGCCATTCCAAAGAATAAAGATCGGTAAGGGTAGGGTGAAAAATCAGTGATCTTTCATTTTACCCTTGTCGATCTTCGTTTTTTGGAATGGCGAGCCCCCCCCCCCCCAGCACATTACCTGGATCGCTGCTTACCTTTTTTTATTGAAATTCAGATGTGATATCTGCATTTTGGATGAGTTACCTGTGATTTTACCAAACTTTCGAAAAAAAATCATAACACCTTCCTTGTCGTTTATGTTTATTAACGTGTATTTTATACATCATAGAGCAAAATGTGTGTTCGTAAATCTACAAGGCAACGAAGGCGTTTATGACTTTTGTAAAGTTCGGTAAAGTGACAGGCAATTCATCCAAAATACGGATACGACTTTTGAATTTGGGACAGCAGAAAAGCATCATGAGTCACGGCTAGTGGAGCAGTGTAGCTGACATGCAAGGCAACGGTTGGCCTGTTTTCCCTGGCCATGACCCGCCCTGGTTGGGAGAGCAACCCCCATTTCCAGCTACGAGAGGTCGCTCTCTCCCTCTCTAGCATAGCTTCCCGGAATCTGTGCGAGGTCCACGGATGCACCAACAAGGCCAACACGCCCCAATCCCCAAGTATGTGTCGCGTCGATTCTAGAGTAACAGGTGGATGACGTCACTATCGGTGTAGCAACCCCCACTTGGCGTCCCTCTCAACCTTTCGTCGCCACTGTCCCTCACCTTTCAGTTTTTCCCTTCAATACTCTTTACATTTCAATTAGTGAGCCGGACGTCACTGAGTGAAATGAAAATCCTTACTGATGTTACCCATTGATTCAAATTTAGAGAGTTACTGATACTAGCAGAATGTTCCAGGATTTTAGACCTCCTCCCTATGTGAAAGTTTGTGTAAGGTATAACGCTGTGTAACTCTTTTTCAATACCCCCGCCCTCGGTACGTTTCGTAAAATTTCAGAGGAGTTCTAAGATTTCAAGGAATTTGAAATGATTTAGACGATTTAAAGATTTCAAGGAATTTTGAAAAAAATCAAGATGCTGAGAGATGTCGAAAGAATTCAAGTGATTTCAAGTAATTACACAACAGTCCATCAGAGGGTCAGTGAGTTCGCGCACCAGATTACAGAAGTAATGAAGCCGGTAGTTAGCTAAAATTTTTTATCATAATAATGAGGAAAATGAAAAAGATTTCAAATATTTTTTAACTGGACGCAATCATGAATATGTTAGTATATTTCGAGTAGAAAAATAAGAATTCGATGGAACATTGGCGAGATTGAGAAGTTGAGACTTTAATTTGCATCCGAATTTAAATTGAATTTCACCTGCACTCAGAAACAGACGAGAAAAAAATTAAGTTTAAAAAAATATTTCTTTTTGATCAACCATAGAATATGCTTATATTGCTTATTATATGGCAGCACGAAGGTACGAAGGTTATTGGTAGAGCAGCCCTCCTTATAAGAAGTAAAAATATATCTAATAAGGCTAAAATGGCAATACATAATT
>JAAAKG020144211.1:0-11174 GCA_010014905.2 Druon quercuslanigerum
AGAGAGAGAGAGAGAGAGAGAGAGAGAGAGAGAGAGAGAGAGAGAGAGAGAGAGAGAGAGAGAGAGAGAGAGAGCGATTTTAGTGAGTACTTCTTTCTCTTTCTACTGGGGTCACGTGGGCCTGTGAGAGCGGAGCGCGCCAACAGTCGACTCGCGCACGTAACCCCAGTAGAAAGAGAAAGAAGTACTCACTAAAATCGTTCTCTCTCTCTCTCTCTCTCTCTCTCTCTAAACAGGAACGGCGGTACATCAAAGCGCTGGCAGTCTATACTTTATACATTTATGCTGGACCCTCTGTAGCCACGTTCACTTTTTTCTACGTTGTATCTAGAAGAGACGCCACGTGGCGTATTGTCTCACAATCTCGATCATCATCATCATCATCATCACTCGTGAATATTTTAAATATTAGGGAAGTAGATTTATGAACATAAGTAGGAAAGTATTTTTCATTAATAATTTCAATTGAATTTCGTGTTCAAATTTTTATGTAAAAACGACTGTTCAAATTCTCTAACACCTAACCTCTTTCGTTGTTCACGTCCATTGGCTTAAGGAAGGAATGTGTTGGATGTAAGACTTTTTGCTTCTAGTGTTACTCAGGTTCAAGAAAGATAAATATTTTTCGAAAGTGTGAAAATTTTTGCCGACTTTTAGAACAATTAGAACAAATTAGAACAATTCAAAAATTAGAACATTGCTATTTCTAATTATTGCAAATATTTTGCCTAGTCAAAATAGATATTTATTTTAGTTGAAGCAACATACCTCCCTGGTTGTTACTAAGATGAATCTTGTCATAATAATTAAGTTTACCTACAATACCTACAATTTCAAGCCGAAATATATTGCAATTGGAACAAAATAATTTTATTTTTAACCAAAAGATATTTTCTACTTAAATAGATGAATTTTCAACACAAACAGGCGAATTAAAGTAAAAAAAATTCAAGCAAACCTTAGTATTTACAATTTCTATTCAAGAAAGATGAATTGTCAGCAAAATAGTTGAATTCTTAACTTTTCTATCCAAAAAAATGGCTTTTTAACAAAATTTTTTAATTTCTACCAAACAGTTGAATTGATTTGTTTGGTATCCAACAAGACCACTATTTTGTACTCAAAAATATGTCCTTTTAATCAAATACATCGATGTTCTACTAAGTAGTTTTATTTCAACTTATCAAATATACAGCTTAAAGCTTCAAGCAAACCTGAAATCGTTGAATTTACATATAAAAAATTTAATAACAAAATGAGTGAACAAAAAAAACAAATTTAAAAAAAAAAATGGTTTAATTTTTAACCTAAGAGATAAATTCTCAGTAAAAAATAATACTTTTTTGCCCAAAAAGACTTCGGGTATTCTTTGAATTAGTAAAGATTTCAATAAAAATTTTCTTAATAAATGTTCGTTACTGAACATACAAAAATATTACTGCAATCTACGTTCCCACTCAAAGGACAAAGAACACAATTATCATGAATATAAAATTGCTGCATTTCATTAAGTCCGTTTTAAGACCTCCAAACATGCAAAAATGGAAATTTGTGTCCTGGTGGTATATGCAGGGTGTTTTATGAAACCAGACGCAGTAATTGTTTATTCAAGTCGTAAAACTAACATTATAAAGCCCCTGGATTTAATTTTTTTAAAAATTATATTTTCATGTTCGCTCTCGTATACGTTTTAAAAATTGTCTTATCACTAATTACACTAAATTTATAAAGAGGCTCTTTAATATAAAACCTTTATTGTAATACATATATCATAATTACATAAAAAATAACGGTACAAAAAATTCTAACATCAAAAATAATTGCAAGCGGCTGGTTTAAAAAATTTTTTAATTATACAAATTAAAAAAGTACTTATAATAACTGAAAACTTTAATTCAAATGTTGCTTGGAAATTATAAAAATGTAATCTTTTTCCTAAACCTCAAAGTCGTCTATTCATATTATGGAAAAACATGTTGCCGAATGATATTGATGATATTGGTGGCGGTGGCGGTGCATGATCGGTCTCTGATTCATCTTCTCTTTTGCGTTTGCCAGGAAGTGTACTGTCAAGATTTTTGTCATTCGGATTGACACGTAGGCGAATTAAAGGTGACCTATACTTCCGGCCACGTGGCACTGTTACATATATGAAGTCGTTGGCTGGCCACCAGCCTGAAGTTCCTGGCCTTTTTCCTGGATACCACTTTTTGTGACCTTGTGCACTTGAATTGTACGGTTTGAAATCGCGAGCCATATAATATTCGCTGGCCACTTGAGGTCGTACCACTTCTATGTGTATCTGAGCGCTCCATGGAATATGTTGATCAAGAACATGATTGGACATGTGAGCTGGCGGGTCGATGAAAACACCATTATGTTTGTGGTGCTCAAATGGTATATAAAATTCATGGTTATCAGGAGGTGCTTGGCTAACTTGATTATGTTTTATCCACACGGGTAGATCGTCCACCGGACGTAGATTATTAATTTCTCTACGAAAAGTACACCCATCTTCCATTGATAAAATAATGTGGTCAGGAGGGAACTCGGAAAGCACTCCATCTGCACCTAATTGTGTAAGAAAAAAAATTGAAATTTATGAAGTTTCTCTACACTAGTAGCTTGAGCTTTTAGAAATTGAGAACAATATATGCTCTGGCGAAAGTATAGGATAGGAATTCCTTCGGAAACCAATCAGAAGTCATCCGAATCTGTTTTAACACAAACTTCCAATCCGTCTACCGAACCCAATTTTGAATCTAAATGAATGCGAACTCAGATTAATTGAGATTGAAAATTCCGTTTATATCAATCAAAAAACGGATTTATTGCAAATTGTTTTCATTACACTATTAAGCCGGTTCCCTTTCGGGATAGGTGTGACTCACTCGGTGGGGAAGAGCCTAGTGTGAGGAAGGGGTTATAGAATTTTTAGATTGATCTAGAATTCTCGTGTTATTTATTTAAATAACACGTTCATTCTACAACACTGCTCCGACCCAAGTGATGAAACTCACAAAGTCGTCATGTGAGGTTCAAAACTTGAGTACATTAGTATTCAAGGTCTTTTGTTTCAGGCGTCATTCACTCTACTGACATTCTTCTTATTAAATATTTTCCACTATACTTTTCTGTCCTGGCATACTTCTCTAGCTTCTTTAACGTCCATGTATTTTTTTCATGGAGGCTCCCGTGTTTCTATGGCTTCTTATGTCCCGTCTAACTAGGGTCTCACTCACACATTCGAACCATTCTTTCCGCGGCCTGCTCTGGACACGCTGCCATTTACTTTACCTTGATACACTTGTTTCGTTAGTCGTTCATCGTTCATTCTCTTCACATGCCCAAACCATCCTAACCGATTTTTCCCCACGTGTCAACTAGCGTCTCTTCCGAACCACATTCTTTAAGGATTATTTCGTAGCACACTTTGTCAATTATACTGTGGCTATTTTCTTTAGACCAGGTGTACATGTGGATCATTTTATGCCTAAACCAAGTATTTGTAATAAACAGACCCTTTTCTAAGCATAAGCCATCCTATCATTTAAAGTGTCCCAGAAGACGTCTTTCACTTCTCTGGGATTACTATCAACTGGCGCGTAACATGCTATGATAAATAATCTTCTGATTCCTACTTTCATTCTAGCCCACAACAATCTGGGAGATACGAAATCATGATCTCCGAGATGCTGCTTCGCTCTTTCATTCAAAACGAGACCTACTCCTTGTCTACGATGTGTTTCACTATCTACTCCTGACCATATTTCAAATCCGCATTTCAACAACCCGTTTTATATGTCCCTACTTTCGCATCCATTTTTCTTTGTTTCAGGTATACATAGAATGTCCAGTTTCCTTATGTGCACAGTTTCCCGTATTTCTTTTAACTTGAGGTCATTCACCCCCCTAGCATTCCATACACCCAGTCTCCATTCGTCGCCTGAAACTTGACCTTTACATTTTCCGTGTGCATGCCTTTTGTCAATTAAAGTTTTAGTTCTTTCCGAGGCTATTTTATTGTTTATATTATTCATTGTTTAGATTATACGCCCAACTACCACCTTTATGCAATAAGATTATTTTGAGAGTCGAAGTCATGCCAAGTTAAGTAGTAATTCTTCATATGGTGGAAACTGTAGTTATAACGTCTGTCCCACCAAACTTCAGTTATTAAGGAAGGGTTGGTGGTGGGTGGGGTGGAACCGAGAGAGTCGTTTTGGGTTGATGTTTTTACATTGAGAAGGTCACCAGTCTTCAGCAGCGTTGCATGAGATGGTAACAACCTTGTTAATTATTTTTGACTCTAGCAAGATTCTACAAAATTTAAAACTTTTTGAACATTTTATTGAAAATAAAGTTAAGAATGTTTTATGCATTTTTTTGCTGAAAGATTCTTGAAAGTAATCGAAATAAAATATATAATGGAAAGAGAATAGCCCCCCTCCCCTCTCATCGAACCCATTACGAGCAGGGTATTTCAATTTTCAATGACATTTTGCATATTCAAAATGTCACCTTTAGTAAAATAAAATATAAAAGTTTACCAATAAATCAAATTTTCAGAAATTAAAGTGAAAATTAAAATTAAAAAGTACGTGAAACATGATTTTAATGTCTAAATGAAAATTATGGTTTAATGCTTTTTACGGTATGAATACATTATGTAATTATTACCTCATTTATATAACATTATTAAATTACATAAATATTGAATTATATTTTCTTATGATTAACTACGATAAATTTTATCTTTGCTTCAAGTTATTTCAAGCTTCAAATTATTTTTGTAAAGTTCTGCGTTGTTAAATGTAGCATTTTAATTCGGATTATGTAATTACTATCAAATATATTTTTATTTTTCCTGGAATAGTTTAAAATGTTATAATTACACAAATTTTCTGAAAAATGTAGAATAAAAATTATTTCAATGATTCACTGAAAATAATTCTTTAATGCTTTTTATTTTAAAAACTGATTAATTACTTATTAGCTGATTAATATTTTCACAATATTAAATAAAATAAATATTAAAATTTAATTTTTCACGATTATGTAACATTAGTAGGCTTTAAGGTTTTTTTCACTTTAAGGTTCCCTGTTATATAATTTTTTTAATTGGTAAAAATAATGTTTATTGATTTTAATTTTATTAAGTCATAAATTAATTATCAGCTGCATAATTTTGTTTACGTTGTTAAATTACATACAGATTAAACTCTAATTTTGTTTAAATGACTCACATAAATTTATATAATAAAAGTTTATTTATTTCAGAAATACCTTTATTTCAATTATGTAATTTTTGTGAGTTTGTGTGAGGTTGTTCAATTTTGACACATATATTGTAACTTTTTTTGAATTAGTTAAAAACGTTATTAAAAATTCTAGTTTTTATAAAAATATAAGGTAGAAATAATTTTAATGTATCAATGAAAATAATTGGTCGTTGATTTTTTTGTAGTAAACTGATTAATTATTTAGCAACTAATTAATTTTTCCACAATATCACACATAAATAGTTATTCGAAAATTGGGTAATTGATCAAAATTAATACAAAAGTAAGCGCGAGCTGGCGCGCGCACATGATAGGGTATCAGTATCAGTGGGTTAGTATACGAGTACATCAGTTTCTTTACATTGGTTTAAATTAGGAATCTGAGTAGTAGATCGTCATCATGTAAACAGCTTGAGGCTCGGTAGAGATGAAGAAATATGTTTTTCTGGGAGTTTTGTTTAAACTGTGAAACGCTGATATATTACTTTGTTAAATGGCATACTTTTTTCAATAGCATGTTGACTAATACTACTATATACAAGAGAATGTTTCTTGTACAAAAATAAATTTTCGTCGATCCAATTTTATCTCTGCTGACGAATAGACAATTTAAATTCAGGCGCCTATTACACTATAAATATCTACACTAATTGATGGTAACTATCTCTGATGATAATACAGATTCCTTTAAATTACTCGTGTCACAATTGTAACAACTGAACATTATTTTTGCAGTATGTAATTTTGAATTACATAATGCGAAGCAGATTTCTGGTTTGATAATATATTAGGCACTCTCTAGTATTCACGAATTTTTCCAAATTCGGCCCGGAATAAGCGGGAAATGAGTTAGTCTTACGGAACATTCTCTGATATCAGAAAATTCGAATATAAGTAGTATAGCTAGTGGAGTTCGAAAACAGCTACGTAGTATCAGAGGTCACCGACAGATGGTGCTACCAGTTAGTTCCCCAGCAACAGGTAACTTGTAGCGCCATCTGTTGGTGGCTGCTGGAACTACGTAGCTGTTTTCAAACTCAACTAGCTATACTACTAATTTATTATAAAAAATTGAAGCCTAGTCAGACATAACGTTGTATCAACCAAAATACTTTAAGCTCACAGCTGGGCACATTAGGAAATAACAATAATGTTGCTGTAAGATTTTAAGTAAACATTTTTTTCCAAAAAAATATAAGGCATATTTATCATATATATATATATATATATATATATATATCAATTTTAATAAAACATTAAACTTACATTCAAAATGTAGGAATCTTACGGACGCAAGAAATCCAATTGCAGGAAAAATTTTCATTTTTTCTGAGTAGAAAAAATGATAGAGGAAAGAAATCTAATGTTTTTACGAAGTTCGTAAAAGAACTAACACGTTAAATGACTATGTGAATTAAGTGTTATTGCTTATGTTGTCGATCCCACATTTCAAAAATTTCCTTATTTGCTAATTCTATTACCCGTGATACCTTCAATGTTATTAAAAATTACGAGATTTCTTGAAGGTTGTTTGGTAGAGACGGCAAGGCGACGGTACGTAACGAAAAATGTGGATTGAGACATATTGGAAAATATGAAAGTGTATAAATTTTTTCAAGATGCTAAAAAGAATTAAAATTAAGGATTTTATGTTAAAGCTAAATCATCTAAACGTAGACTGCGCACTGTTTTTCCTATTCCCCTATTCCACTATTGACCCATTTTTTAATAATTCATCTTTTTTCTTTTACTTTTTTTTCTTGAAATTGGTCTAAAAGGTTACCACTAAATCAAATTTTCAGAAATGAAAGTGACAATTCAAAATAAGTAGTTTCAAGAAACTTTCCTTTTTTCTTGTTTCATCGTTTGAATGCGAAAACAGTTAACAGAACCCGATTAGAAAATCCAACTATTTTTTATTAAATCTGAAAAATGTATTATATTTTGGATTTAGAATTAATCTCTTTTGGATAAAAACTAAAAGATGGCTGCCAGTAGTCAGTAAAACAGGAAGGTCGGTAATTTTTAGGTTATTATTTTGCCGTATATCAGTAAGGTAGGGATCCATGTTACTTTCAGTCGGTAAAAAAGAGTTAGGTAATTTTTTATATTATACTTTTACCATCCGTCGGTAAAGTATCATTAATTTAAACTTTTTACAGCATCTCAAAAAAGTAAATCTATAAAATCTGTAAAATTATTGTCGTCAACAAGAGATATTTAGTAACAAAAGTTTCAAAAAAATTTAATTTTGAGAGTTACGCCATGTTATTTGCTAAGCAGCATCGATTCTTAAATGACTGTAATTGTACATTATTGTTTATCATATTTAATACAAAATCTATGACAATTTATTTCTGATCTAAAAAAGTTTAATATTTGTTATTAAATCAAAAATTCTCCTTTAAGGCTTATAAACTTAAATAAAATTTTTTTCAAGTTTAAGCACATGAAATATCTCCCGGTTCATAGAAATTTGTTATGATCATTGAAATTAGCAAATTCGATCTCTTAAAACTTGAAATTTATTTATTTGTAGTAATCAAAAATTGAATGGCATATTAAAACACTAAATATGGAACGCTTAAGAAATTTCAAACAAGGAAAAAATTCCTAATAGTTTTCCGGTTTATATAAATTGTTTACGGTGATTGGAATTAGAAAATTTAAACTATTGTAGCTAAATTTAACCATTTAAAATTGACAGCCGTTAAATTACAAAATTTCTATTTTTATTTTATCACTTTTAAAATTAAAATTCGAATTATTTTTTTTATCAATTGTTTCAAATTATTAATTTTTTAATTGTTCAATATTAAACACTTGGACTTAAAATATTTTTAATTGATGCTGTATGGAAACTTATTGATGATTCGCTGATGTTTGATGATGCAACTATAGGCTTTGGTGCAGAATATATCAAGGTTGCTGAAAGAATTTACATGAAAAGGACTGGTTTATTGAAACTTATTAACAAAATTTAAAAAATTCCTATAGCTAAAAGTGCTTATAAGAAAAATTATAGTCCTACTTCACTTTCTTTTGTTGGCTTCACAAGCAACAGGCTCAAATCATCTATTAAGAGATTTCACTTTCAAATTAAACCAGTATTTAAATGTGCATTTTCGTGTTCGGACATAATTGTTAGTTCTTCTGTCAAAATTGTTTGAGAGTTTTTTCAGATGTACTCGTGCAAAAACACAAAAAAGTTCAGTTATTGCAGAGTTACGTGAAGTCCTAAAGCAAAAGTGCACTGCCCTAAGAGAAAATTTAATATTAGAAAGAATAATGGATGAAGATGTTATGGAGAAGCGTGAATAGATAATGCAGAGGCTGAAGAAGATAAGATAAATTATGAGGATAGACAAAGAGGAGATAGATGAGCACGAGAAGGAAGGAGAGAAGATAAATAAGGAGAAGGATGACAATGACCCTGTCGATGAGGAAGGGATGGAGGATGAGGAGGTTAAGGATGATGACGAGAATAAGGAGGTGGAAGATGAGGAGGTATATGTGGAGGAGGAGGAGGATGGTGATGCGGATAAGAAGGTGGGAAATTAGGAGGATGAGGATGCGGATAAGGAGGTGGAAAATGAGGAGGATGAGGAGGTGGAATATGAGAAGGTGTAGGTGGGGGATGATAAGTATAAGAATGATGAGGATGTGAATAAGGAGGTAAAAGATGAGGAAATGGAGGTGGAGTATGAGGATGCGGATAAGGATGTGGACGATGAGGAGGTGTAGGAGGAGGATGAGGAGGATGAGGATGCGTATAAGGAGGTGTAAAATGAGGATGTGTAGGTGAAGGATGAGGAGGATGATGATGCGGATAAGGAGGTGGAAGATAAGGAGTAACTTATAATTAGTAACTTACGATTTTGCAGAAACTTCATACTGTGCATGCATAAATGATTATGTACTTAGTGATAAGATTGATCTTAGTCATATTTTTTGTAAAAAAATAATTTTTAACAAAAAAAAGTCCAAATTTTCAACCAAAGAAAAGAATTTTTAAACATGAAGAATAATTAGCTACAGAAGAAGATGAATTTTCAACTAAAAAGATTAGTATCTTTAAAAAAAAAAATGTCTGACAAAATTCTTCAATATTTTCAACTTTAGAAGAAAAAAAAAGAGCCCAAATTCTGGCGCTGTTGTTTTTTCCAATTTTTGAAATTTCATCTAGTGGAGGTACTGGAGGCCAGCACAAAATTGAGATTCGTGCCAAAGATGAACCCAAAAAGCCCACAATTCTGATATGCTTACATTTAGTTTTAGCGCATATTTTATTTTAAGGGTATTTTTAGAAGATAGGGTTTGTTAAAGAAAAATGATTTTTGTATTTTTGGAGATCCCGAAAAAGCCCAAAATTCAGGCGCTGTTGATTTTTACAATTTTTGAAATTTACTCTAGTTGAGGTGCTTGAAGCCAATACATCCAGCGTAAAGTTCGGTTTTTTGAGAAATATCAGAGAGCAAAAATTCGGCATTGGCGTTTTAAAAAATCTAACAAAGCCCAAAATTATGGCGCTGTTGTTTTTTTTTTTGAATTTTTCGAATTTCATCTAGTGAAGGTACTGGAGGCCAGCACCTCCACAGTAAAGTTCGTTTTTTTGAAAAAACTTAAAGAACACAAAAATCGAGATTGGTGCCAAAGAAGAACCCAAAAAAGCCCAAAATTTTGATATGCTTACATTTATTTGCAGTGAATATTTTTTGTTATGGATAGTTTTTAGAAGATAGGGTTTTTTTAAAATTGATTTTATTTAGTTTTTGAGAGTCCAAAAAACCCTGAAATTCTGACGCAGTCGATTTTCTTAGTTCTTTTAATTTTCTGTAGTGGAGGTGCTGGCGGGCTGCCTCTCCACCGTAAAGTCCGGTTTTTTGAGAAAAATAAGAGGGCCAAAAATCGGCATTGGCTTTTAAAAAAAAGCTAAAGAAAACCCAAAATTTTGGCATAAAGAAAATATTGAAATTCTGTTGTGTAGGTAATAACGGTACACTTCTAACAGTATGTCGTCATTATGTAAAGAACTTGAGCCTCGTTAGAGATAAAGAAATGTGTTTTTCTGAAAGCTTTGTTTAAACTGTGAGCATAGCAGATACCCCATTTTATTAAATGACATCGTTATCTCAATAACATGTATACAAATGCTACTACAAAGAAGAAAATTTTTGTTGTAAAAAAGAAACTTTCGTCGATCCAGTTTTATCTCGGCTAAGGCATAGAAAATTTCAAATTCACGCATCGATTACACGATTTCCGTAAACTCCTATAAGTCGAGATGGTTAGGATCTCTTAAACGTAAAAAATTGGCATATATAAAGATATTGGAATTACAAAAATAGGAATTTTTCAAATATACACTGGAACCGCGTTTATGTCCGCCGTCCGAGAACGTAAACATTCACTTATATCCTCCCAGAAGGGAATCCATCCAATGCTATTTAACGGAGGGGACTTTCCCGTGCTGTGCGCTGATTGGCTTTTGTTCGTCACGTAGTATTGCAAGGTGATGGATGCTAACCGGATATAAGTGAGAGCATATATAAACGCGGTTTCAGTGTATATTCTTAACGCACAGAAACGAGGCGATTAATAATCCTCATGCTACGCTGTCCCTCATATGCCTTTTTTGATTTTCATTATTTTTTTTCCTTTACATTAATGCACTTATTATAATGTTTATTATTTTAATATGTTTCCAAGTTACAATATTTGTTCTACAAAATTCTAAAATACGCGAGGCAAAATCCTAATACTCGGCAAGTCCTCCCTGCATGCTCTGTCACGCAAATTAGAGTTCTGCGCGAGGTTGGAGGGAGCTTTTAATAACTTTACAGTGCTCGCCTAGTACTCTCTAAAACCTCTGTCACGAGAAATCGAGCATAA